>JAOVVB010132597.1:0-12240 GCA_028570985.1 Heterobranchus longifilis | reverse complement strand
GGACGGGTCTCCGGGGTCAAAGTCCTGTGTTTGTTTGAGCGATCCGCCTCCCCTCCCGCCCGCCCGAAACAAACTTCTCCATCTTTATACTACGTCTCCTCACTTCTGCAGCAGTTGCTCTGAGCGTGTACTGTAATATTGACTCGGCTGTGTTTACAGTTGAAAGCGTGGTGCGAATACGTGGCGTAAAATGACACGGGAAAAGTCAAAATAGCGTTACGATACCACGCGAAATTACTTAACGAATTGGCGTGTTATTCATTAAAACCTGTTTCAGGTTTTAATAAAAGACTCCCGAAAGGAAACAAAGCACATAATAACACGTACCGTGTCTGAATATTAGAGTCTCTGATGGAGTATAGGTCTTTGTGAATTTGTTCAAAATGACCCGAGCTTTGTTCTGCACATTTTTTATGACTTCTTCTTCCTCTCTCAGGAAGCTTTCTGTGAATATCACCTCCTGTCATCACTTAGAGAGGAGTTAAAGTCCAAAAGATTGTGTGTGTGTGTGTGTGTGTGTGTGTGTGTGTGTGTGTGCGTGTGTGTGCGTGTGTGTGTAGGGGGGGGTGATGAATGCATACTTGAGAGGTAACCACTGGGGGTGGTACCCCCTGGCCTTTAGGATGTCAGCATAATGGAGTAAAACTTTGGGACCTTATTGAGCTCCGGGGAGACCCCATTCACTCCGGACAGCGACCCAGCCTCGAGCCATTATCTTAGTCTAAAATGTTTTGTTCTTTCTTCAGCCTTCAACAGAACCGTTAGCACAAAATAATGAACCCCTCTTCATCGATAGACTTCCCAATTCTCTTTTTTACTAATATTTACTCAAACTGAGCAACAAGTGAAGATTTAAAGATTAAACGAGGATCCTCAAAAAAAGAAGCGTATGACACTGGTTTATAATAGGTTATATTTCAAATAAACTCCATAATTAGATGGAAGAAACACATTTGCCATTCGGGAAAATGTGCCATCTTAAATTAATTCTTACAAAAACATTTTGCAATGAATGTTCTGAGTAGAAAAATCTTCATAGCCAAACTTACATCTTGTGTTAAATATTTCGGCCTTGACGACATTAAAAAACTTTTCAGCTTCAGGGGAAAATATCTTGGCAAACACGCAGTTCATTTTACTTCATTAAAAAAACTTAAATCCCAGAATTCTTTACTTTGCAACTTGTTGCTCACAAACCAGAAAATGAATTCAAGGTTTGTCTTCAAAATGTGAACCATTGTTGTCTCATCTCATAAACATATAGTCCTCGCTTTCAATGGAGAAGAGGTAAGGGATATTTTTTTATTTTTTTTTAACAAAAGCCCTTAGAAGGGTGTGAAAGGAGCCCCCTCACACTCCTAAACGCCTGGACACAGTTGGAGGTGCCCCCTCCCCACTTCCCTGGGTCACTAAAGGCATTGAAGTTTTAGAGGGCTGCTACGGCAGATTACTCCACACAGCTGTCCCAGCACCGTGGAAATGAAGTTATGCCCCTTGTCAGCTATGTTTTGTGTTCCCCCCCTCCTCTTCTCTCACTCCTTAAAACGTTGCACCGCTGCTCTTTGGCTGCAGGAGGGAATCAGGGGAGGCAACTAAAGGACAATTCCTATCCAGCCACGGCAGATAGAGAACCCCGATCTGATTGGTTGATTAAATATTCCCTCTTTGCATCATTATTCAGAGAGGCTTGAAATCCCTGACATTCAACCCAGCTCCCCCTCTCCCCTATACCGGTCCCCTCCCCCATTAAGCCTCAATCATAAATCAACCCCTCCTCCACCTTTCCCACCTCTCTAAAAGCTCAGGGTACTGCCTTCCTCAAGTCCACCCCCGCCCCTGTCCTCCAATTATTGTGGGTCACCAGGGTTTTTTTTCCCCCACTTCACTTTGTTTTTGCTAAGTTTGTTTATTTTTGGTCAAAACTGAACTGTAGCCCAAATCTAGCAACACACTCCTCCTTTTAGAAAATAAAAGTTGGATTAACAAGCAATAAAACTCGCTCTTGCTGAATATACTCAGATGTGCTGCTGCAGCCGGACTTGGTCTGGCATGACCAAAATACAGAGAAATGCTGAGGACAAGTTTGGTGAGACTAAGGGGACGTCTTCAAATCTTTTGTTTTGTCCGACCAACAGTCAGAAACCCAAAAGTATTACATTTACAATGATACAAAACAGAGAAAACAGAAAGATCCTCAGGCTGGGATCAGCAAACGTTTGATATTTCTTCCTTAACTTGTTTGAGAAATCCAAAGCATCAAGTCATAACACCTACAATATTAGATGACTACTCGCATGAAAGTACATTTTGTATCTGTACTATCTGATGAGGTAAGATGCCTCACTCAGCTGCGTGTCAGCTGGTTTAAAAAGAGAGGAGAGTTGCAGTTTTAACTAAATCTCACTACAAGGTGCATAGTGGTTTCCAAGGTCAAAAATAAACTGTGAACCTCAATAGATATAAGGTTTCCAATTCATGATTACTAGCAGCGACAGCGACGCTGGTACTGTTTTCTCCTTGTGAGTCTGTATGTGTGTGTGTGTGTGTGTGTGTGTGTGTCATCATGGTAAAATGTGATCGTGGAGACACCTGCTGTAGCAGGAACTATCACAGAATCAGATGAGAGTACTTATAGATGTTCCCTTTACGTCAGAAGTCAGAGCTCGGAGCTGGAAATGGCGTTACAGCCGAGTTAACGCCGTTCCAGTAAACTGGTCAGAAAACCATTATTTAACTGGTTCTAGCCTTTGTTAGCAATACCAGTTTACATTACACAGTAACGTCACAAACGTGCAAGATGCAGTCACCAAACTTTACAGGTGTGTAGTTGAGATCAAAATAAAGGCTGAGTTTGAAAATGGATGTAGTCCGAGCAAGAGCGCTAGAAGTAATGGGGAAGAAAATAGGGAAGAGGCCTTGGCCCCCCCACTTTATGCCCCTGGCCCGATTTGGCATCGCGGCTGGTGTGATCCCATCACAAGATTGTCTCTAGTTACTTGTTAGATTTGCAGAAAACTAACTATTACTTTCAATACTCTCTTTCTCTGTTTCACTCACACTTTCTCACTTTGGGGTCACGTGAATCAGACAACCAGTACAACTGAATTAGAGGCAGTTCTTTTGATTCCAGGACTGGAAGTTTCAAAGTAGGCTCAGCAGGAAAAAGTCAGTCTGACGGGTGAGCAGTTTTAAAAATATTTTGCAAAGTGTCACTGGGCAACACATTCTCATGCAGCCTGCACTGGAGCTTTAAGAAGGAGGGAGTTAACTGAAGAACATCAAACTGCAACAAACTCATTTGCAAAATAGGCCCCAAATAATTTCTCCTTCCAAAAGCTTTTGTTGTAATTTAGATTTCTGTGCTACAATAAAATGACGTACTGGGAGGAAATAATGAGTACTGGACCATACACATTACACCAGTGGCCAATAAAGAGAATATATTGTCTACAAAATCTCGCTAAAGCACGGCTGCCTCTTTTCCTTAGTGTAACCTACAGAGGAGGTTCAGGGCGGGGCAGAGGGGAGGCTGGCCAAGCAACAGTTTGAGTTATGATGAGGCAATTTTAATGATGTTCTGGTCCCTGCACCAAAAGCCCCATGACTCTTTTCTGTTTCGGCACAGAGAAAAAAAACACAACATTCCTATTTTCCTCTGGTGCCAAAAGTTAATTGAAAACATTTCAGGGCAAAGTATGGTCTGGGGCCCCCATATGATTCTCATCCCTTCATTATCCCCAACAATGATAAAAAGGCATTACAATTATTAATGGCTGGAGCAGAGGCCTTCTCTCTTAAAGTGACAGTGGCAGGCTTTTGCTTCTCATAACAAAAGGCGCTGAAATGCCTTCACCACATCACTTTGTTGGTATTTTTTTTAACAAATCACTGCCATTGTAGGATTTATTATTTGGGCATGTCTTTTTAAGACTGTTTAATGATAGCTTATGTTTTTCAGAGTTAACTCATATTGCATAATAAAGAGTGCCAAACTATGATACCCTCATAGCTTCAGAGAGAAGTTAAAGAAGAACACGTCTAATTGTAAGAGAACTAAACTGTGAATGTATCAGCAGGAGTTAGACCGAGCAATAAAGCTGAACTTTCTCACATAACTCCTCTGTCTTCCTCTGGGATAGCTGTCTCCTCATGCTGCCCCCCCCCCCCCCCCCCCCCCCCCCCCCCCCCGCTCCCTGAAAAGGGTGACAGAGGGAAAGAGTGAATGAAGTGCCTCCACATTGTGCTGCTGCACCATTGTGTATTTTGCATCTCCATAATAGAGGTGCCACTCGACTTCTCCTCCAATCAATGGGCTGGAGGGCCCATCTCTTTTCCCTGAAAAGCAACATGGCTGCCATCAATAGTTTCAAGACCCTTTATCACAAGTGAAGGAGGAGACACTGGCTTTTGTAAGTACAGAGAGCTGTCTGACTCATAACATGAGTCACAAGCATGTAAACAGATGCATGTGCTGCTATCACTGATTCAAAACGGCAGCATACACTGGAAATAAAAATTGTGTGTGACACGCTGTCTTAAGAAAAACCCAATAAACTATTATGGTGTAAGTACATTTTTCCACAATTATGGTGAGCCTAGCTTTCAAACTGTTGTTAAAAGTCCCATATAGTAAAAAGTGACATTTCTATGTCTTTTTTAGTATAAAGCAGATCTTAGGTGCTATACAAATACTGTGAAAGTATCAAAACACTCAATCCAGAGAGAAATGCACACAGTCCGGATTCAGAAACTGTGCCTTTAAACGAGCCGTCAAGACTTCTGTAAAGTTGTGATGTCACAACTATATTATATGTAAAGGTAGAAAGTGCTGTTACAGTCATTCACTGGCAGCAATGACGGTGCAGAGACGCTGAGAGCGGAAACACACGGAAATTACCCAGAAACACTGACCGATCAGAGCAGATTCGGGAGGAGGGGCTTAAAGAGACAGGCGCTAAAACAGAGCGTTTCAGACAGAGGGTGAATACAGGTATATTCAAATAATGTGTTTTGAACATCAAAGCATGTAAACATGTTCTAGTAGAAACCAAAAATACAATTTATAATATATAAAGCATAAAGTCACTTGAAGATGATTTACAAAATGCATTTCATGTTGAGTTGTTTTAAGGCCTTAATACTTAAATAATGCATCTCATAGTTTAGGTAAATACCAAGAATACCTGAAGAACTATGAGTGGAGATGCCTCTTATGAAAGTGTTAAAATCACAGTTAAAGGTTTCTGGAATTACTGTACATTCAGTGACACCTGGTGAATAATATTGTTAAATTCCTTCAGAAAAGAGTTGGTCTCAGATGCATGTTGTGATCGTTTTAATCACCTGCAGCAAAGAAAGTAAAAGTAGCAATGATGTAAAAAAGATCTGATTTGTACTTTTTCAAAGTATTTCTGTAAACCTGTAATTAATCTGAGGTAATCCAGGGATTACTCTAAATTAACCAACATTGCTTTAAACTCCTTTAATCAATACGTGAAGCCTGAAACTTTCAAAGAAAATGTAGAAAATAAATAAGACCAAAGATTAAAAGTTAAAGACAGCCACAAAAGAATCATTTTAAAACTCTTCTTTATTTAATGTGCATGTACATTCAGAGGAGTGTGTTCCTAATGGGCACTTAAAATCTCCACTCACCCGAACACAGACATCTTTTTTTTTTCTCTCTGTGTGTCTTTGTGAAGACTTCTAACAAACACACGGGGTGAGGATAAACAAACTGACCCAACAGCTTCTTGGCTCCATTTGTGCTGCAAATCCCCCAAGAGGAGGAGTTTACCTTTCTCTCGTCTGTTTAAACAGTTTTCAAAGAATTAACACTTTATACTTTACGCAAACATCCATGTTTACAAGGTCAAGTGTGTCACTCCTAAGAGCTTCTTGTTTCAGATGCATTATGGGATTTAGACACATTTCAGTGGCTTATAACAACTTTGGTTTTTAATGAAAGGGTTGCGGAGAAAGTCTCTGTACAGCTGTAAAATAAAATCGCTCTGCTTTCACAGCACGCCTGTGATATCACAGCATGGTGAATAAACCAGTTTTAAGACTTTTAGGCACTTTAAAAATGTTTCCTTCCTCTAATGCAGTAAAAGAGTGGGACTCAGCTATTCATCATACAGTGCAAATCTCTTGTCACTCATAAACAAATATTCTGACAGAAATAATTTTATACAATATACTGTACAATCTATCTTTACATAGTTGACATACAAAAAATAGGCTCCTTCAGCATTATCAGATCACTAAGGCTGCAACTAACAATTATTTTCATTATCGATTAATCTGCAGATTATTTTACCTATAAATCGATTTCAGTCTCTAAAATGTCAAAAAATAGTGAAAAATGTTCACATCAAAGTTTCTCAAAGTCCAAGGCGATGTCTTTAAATGTCTTGTTTTGTCAGTTTAAATCCCAAACATATTCACTTTAATATGATATAAAACAGAAATGCAGGAAAACTCCAGATTTCAGAGGCTGAAAGCTTTTTTTTTTGCATGAAAAATGACTTGGACGATTAATTGATTATCAAAATAGTTGGCATTCTGTCATCAACCAAACGATTAGTCGACTAATCAGCTCTATTTGTAGGCCTATAACTAAACATGCTATGGAGTGATTAACAAACAGAAAGTGTCCTGGATTGTATGAACTTGTGCAGATCTGTAGCAGAAAGTTTAGTGTTGAATTTAAAAGCCCCAAATGTTAGTTTAACAACACAAAATGGCTGATTACAACAAAACAGATTCTAGTGGGTTGATTTTTGATGACCACTGACTTTCTAGCTGCTCTTTAAAGGCAGCAAGCTTTTCAGATAAATTTGCTTAAAACCAAAATGGTGGTCAGGGCATTTAGGGCAGTCTGACAAGGTGGGGAGTCACTTGAGTTTTCCACATATTGATAATCCTCCTGGTCGATATAATCGTCCTCAGAATCGTCCTCGGAGTCTGAAAATCCGCTTCCCGCGAACCTATCACTGGAATCAGAGCAGAAAGTTTTCATGCTGACTTTTATGTACTCGCATATGTTCCTGTCCGTGCCATCGCACACACAAGTGTCTAGCTGCTGCGCTTTCGGTATGGAGCGCATGTTGGCGATCACTCTGCGGCACCCATCCGAGCACCTTTCACCCCCGAAAAGTTTTCGGCAGTGGAATAAATAATCCCTCATGGCATCGCTGCAGGGCAGGTCCATCTCGCACTGCTGCCGGGCCTCGGTGCAGCCCATGGTGCTGGTCCGCGGCAGGCACGGCTCGATGGCTTGTTTGGTGCTCCTGCAGACTGGGTCCAGGGCGCAGTCGCAGTCCTCCAGAGCCGGGCCGCTTTGGGTTAGATTGAGCTGAATGAGAGAGGAGATGCAGTGGCTGGGACACTTCTTACGGTCACCATTGATGACAGACGCGCAGGCATAGAGGTACTGATCGTACGCGTAATGGCACTCCGGCTCTCCGTGGCACTTTAGGATGGCTTTCCAGCAGACCAGCCGGCGGCTGTGGTTAGGAGATCCGACACATAGACCGATGATTAGGATCAATACACTGCATATCAAAACCGCTGTCCGCTCCATCAATATGGCACGACTTGCCATTTCCAGGAAGAATGAATCTTAAAAGAGTTAGACTTCATATGGGCTTCTGTAGGTCCATCACGCTGCGTCAAAACAAGTTTCATATCATGTCACAGTCGGGGGACTTGAAGCAACAGCGAGGATGGTCATAACAAGCCAATCATGTTAACATCTGAAAAGTTTCAGAGTTGAGAAAAAGTTTGTCCCAGTCCGGTTTTAGGAGGCTTCACGTGCGTATGTATCTGTCGTTCAGCACCGACACACGCGAGTACAAGTTTTGATAAACTTGTCCCAAACTCTTCCAAAAGTAGTACCGCGATATATCCTTGTTCCTCATCCGCTTTCACTCGCAGCCCGCATCCAGTGGAGCTGCAGCAGCTTTGTGATGAAGGCTGCGCGCTGATGGGCTGATTAGGTTTCTGCAGCAACCCCCTCCCATTGGTCCGATGGACTGTTGTGATTCTGTCGTCACACGCGCTCAGTGACGCAAGCTACTGTTTTTAAACTAAGTAAACATTATTATATCATACATCTTTTTTATCTTAGCTAAATTTACATTCACAAAGGTAACAGAAAACTGTTATTTAAAGTGTTTATGGATGAAATGCAACAATACATACAAACTATTCAGCACTCTACAAACCTCAAAGCCTTAAAGACTAGATGTTTTAATTGTCTGAACTGCTGAATCCTTATTTTCCTTCCTTCTTTTTTTTCTTCCCATAATATAATTTCCCCTGAACCCCTGTTATATATGCTTTCTGCAACAGTTTTTATTATCTTATGATGAAAAAAAAAAACTGACTTCATTAATTTCAAATTATTAAGATATGCATTTACCCATTTGTGTTTTATGACATCAAACATTACCGTTATTATTATTTTATATATGGGGGTTATAACTATTTATAACAGTGATGGAAGAAGTACTTTACTTAAGTAAAAGTATAAATACCACAGTGCAGAAATACACCACAAGTAAAAGTCACACATAACTAAAAATACATAACTATATGTATCCAAATATAGGTCCACTTAAAGTAAGAGAGAGGTAAAACTAGTCATTATGCAGAATGGCTGTATATTATATTATTGGATTATAATTATTGATACATTAATATGTACATCACTTGAATGTTGCAGCTGGTAATAGTGGGCCTTATTTTAATTACTTCATATAGCTTACTGCCAGGTAGCTTGTGATTTCTCCCTTTGGATCAATAAAGTCTTATTTTATTTTGTATTAATCCAATTATCCAAACAAAACTGGTGACTTAAGCTGTCTCATAAATGTAGTGGGGTAAAATGTACAATGCCTCAGAATTGTAAGAGTAGAAGTATAAAGTAGCAGAAAATAGAAATACTTGAGTAAAGTAACTAAAAGCTGTAAATGTACTTTGTTACATTCCACCACTGCAAGTAGATAGACAGAGAGATGTTCTCTGTAGTCTACCCATAAATCTCTTGCTTTATATTATAGTACTACAAAGTTTGGATTTCACATGATATATAGTTCAACTGCTGTGGTCTCATTCTTGAATAATTGCTCATCCCTGCATTGAGACTTGTATGTAATGAGGCACAGCTTCTTTGGAAAACACTGAGATTGTGTTGCCTCCCTGCAGGGAGAGAGACAACAGCTGTTATAACACATGCAGAGCTCCTGTCTTACACTTTCCACCATGAAACATAACAAGCCTTGATTGCGTAGCTACGATACAGCATACCAGTGCACACTGCACAGAAAACATCTGCACACACCAATAAAGATATGACAGCAGAACTCTGGTTTCCTGCAACTTTCCAGATATGGAGCTGCAAAAATACCAGAGGCCTTCGGAAAGGAAAAGAAAAAAACAAACACATTTGGCTGTGTTTTACTGCCCATTCTGTGCAAATGTAAGCAGTGGTGTGAAATCCTAACGACCCAGTACTTTACCTTTTGGTAAAGGGTATTTCCTATTTCCTAACAATAACACTTAACAACAAAAAGTGTGAAGAGGAATAACAACTTCAGCCACACACCATGTACACAAACAACCGAGCATGAAGCCACTTGGAAAGAAAACAGAATGGATCTGTCGGGGCCTTGAGGCCAACAGAACAAAAAGAAAACCACTCGGTCATTCGGATAACTCTGTTCTTCTGACCCCGTCACATCAGCACACTATGACCACAAAGATCTGGCAGCTCTCAGGGGACCCTCAGACCCCCCGATTCCAATTAGAGAGATTAGAGAGGAGTCAAGACAAGTGCAGGAGAGTTTCTTAGCCAAACAACCCAAAACACCCCCCCGCCACCTCCCCCAGCTGGCATACCAGAGCAACAGGATGACTGCAGACTCAATTTAGAGCAACATCAAAGCGGAGGTTAGAGAAAGCCCAAATGGTGAACTCCTCAAGGGTCTACATTAACTACAAAAAGCCTGACATCAGCCCAGACCGCTGAGGCCAAAGACGGCTGTCAACAGAGATAGATATGGGTGCTGTGTCACTGCTGAGGATGTTTGTTTTTTTAACTTTTGTGCAAAGTACGGGTACCCCTAAGGCTACATCCACACTTATACATTTTCATTTTAAAATGGCATTTTAAAACAAAAACGATCTCCGTCCACACAAGCGTTTTAGCACCGTATCAGAAATAAACTCTGCCCATACTAAAACACATATCAGATGACCATTCGTGTGCGTTCCGGTGTAAACAGGAAGCAGTAAGACCAAAGTAAGACCAGGGATTTCTTTGCTTGGACCGGTGACGAGGTGCAACTGTTACTGAAAGTAAAACAAGTGATAAAGGCGGCGGAAAACATAGACTGGGAGTCGTTGCAAAGCAAATACGGCAGTATATTAAAGTGGTACCGGGAGCATTATCTCTATCCCTAATAGGAAAGGAGTACCCACACATGGAGGATGAACTCACAAAAGGTTTGTAGGCCTGTAGCTATAATGTTTTGGCTCAACACGTTGGTGTCTGCGTCATCATTTCCAAGTCTCGCCCGTCCAGACTAAAATACAACCCCAGAGTTTTCAAACTAAAACAGGGTCAGCAGCGTTTCCAAACATCTCCGTCTTAGGGGCTCGGAAACAGCAGAGTCGTGTGGACGCTAGGCGTAAACGTAGCAAAAGGTATGCATTTTAAAGCGAAAAATGCATTAGTGTGGACGTAGCCTAACGTTTGCCCTTTGAAGAGCCACGCACTCCGATGCACAAGGCCTGTACAAAGCTTTCTTTTCAACAACCAACTAAAGAACACACCCTGACCGCAGTTGCATTTTACTTTTAAGGAGTTCATAATGCATAGCAGAACCAAAATCCCATCAGTGTTGGAAGGCAGCCAGACGAGAACAACAGCCAGATTCAGTGGAGCCAGTGGCTCTGTATGATGGAGGAGGCAGCTGCTCTCCCCCAAACGGTACCTCCTAAATTACTCTAATACATCACTGAGATATTTCACTTTTATACCAAACATCTCAGATTCTTCTGCGGGAAATATGACACCAGTGTCCTTTACAGTCTTGTCCTCCATTTATTTCAAACGAGTACCTCCGGATATGCATCCTGTACATGCGGTTGTTCATGGCGACTTGCATATAATAGTGTTTCCAGAATTGGAATGTGGTTCCCGAGAGTAGATTTGTAAATACTCATGCAGAGACAGACATGCTCTTCAGTTTGTCTCCACTGCTGTCAGAAGTCATTACACACAAACTGCTATGCCAGAACAATTCGCTGAACTTTGTATTCAAGTGCTTCCAAGCCCAGAGAGAGGCAGAGGGAGAGGGGAGAGAGGGGAGGGAGTCAATATTAAAAAGCTGCCAAGTGTTTTTCTGCTTGCATTTTTTTCTTTTTTTTCTGTGGCTCATGGAAACTTCTCAGATGTCTGACTTAGACATGCTGATATTTTGCCTTCATTCTTTTCACATGAAAGAAAGGAATTCATATGCTTTTGGTGAAAACAAGAAAAATAACTTGCATGCATAGTCATGACATGAATATGCAGTTTAAGTGTCATTTTGAATCAAGTCAACACAGCACCGCAGTAATTTGTGCTTTCTGGTATGCGCCTGAAATATTAGAGATGAAGGATCGAATGAGACTCCTCCACCGAAAAACGACAACATACAGTAGGTTGTTTGTACAAGGGGCTTTTAATTATATACGGGAGCAAAGCAGGAAGTCATGTAATGTAATATTAAGAGCGAGAAACGCAGTTTTAAGCGGGCAGAAGGGATGGTGGATGGGTCAAACAAACACAGGACTTTGACCCACATGAGACCGGTGTTCGTGTCCCATCTGACACTAAAAGTAAATAGTTATTTTAACGTTAGGTAAACGAAACTGCGTCAAGTTCTGCATCACATACTGTTTTTTCTAACCCTAATCTGGCTTACCAGGTAAACAGTGCCTGGATAAAGTCTTATTTCCTGTGCAGACAGGAAGTCCCTCCCCTTCGTGTTCCGGTTCTCAAAGTCCCTTCTCTACGGGAAGCAACAACAACCTCCGAGCTATCAACCTACATGCTGATAATGGGAAGTTTTGAAGAAGATTTGGATCGTGCAATAAGGCAGGCCTGCTGTTCTTTCGGTGAATGATTGTAAAGATCTACAAAGAATATGTTTACATGGCTCGCCTCCACACGTGTAAATGTTCCACCAA
>JAOVVB010132578.1:0-26408 GCA_028570985.1 Heterobranchus longifilis | reverse complement strand
GATATTTATATATATATATATATATATTTTATTACATTTGTATTAATTCAAATATTATCCTTTTTAATTATGTATTTATTTTTAAATGTTTTTATTTTGTATTAATGTATTTATTATTGCCCTTATTTTTTTGTTTATTTAGATTTGTTTAGACATATTTATTCACTTTTAAATTTATTTATTTATTATTTACTTTGCACTTTCCCCTTATTTATTCCCCCAAACTTGCTCATTTCTGTATTTTAAAAAAAAAGTTTTTATTCCGTCCTCTTTGCACATACATGCATATATCATTTGCACATACATGCATACTTCACTTGCACATACATGCATACTTCACTTGCACATACATGCATATATCGTTTGCACATATATGCATATATAATTTGCACATACATGCATACTTCACTTGCACATACATGCATATATAATTTGCACATACATGCATATATCACTTGCACATACATGCATACTTCACTTGCACATACATGCATATATAATTTGCACATACATGCATATATCATTTGCAAATACATGCATACATCACTTGCACATACATGCACACTTCACTTGCACATACATTCATACTTGCACATACATGCATATATCACTTGCACATACATGCATGCTTCACTTGCACATACATGCATATATCACTTGCACATACATATATCATTTGCACATACATGCATATATCACTTGCACACAGGCCTGCATGCATATACCTCCATATATACATGCTGTACACACATAGAGGCTTGCACGTATGTAATACATATATGTTCAAGTGTCTACTGTATGTATATGAGTGTGAGAATGCATTTATCTTTGTGCCCACTCCCTGCTGCTCTCTCATTGGACGATCTGTCTGCTCACTTTCACTTT
Source organism: Heterobranchus longifilis (assembly GCA_028570985.1). Classification (NCBI taxonomy): domain Eukaryota; kingdom Metazoa; phylum Chordata; class Actinopteri; order Siluriformes; family Clariidae; genus Heterobranchus; species Heterobranchus longifilis. The sequence goes on along the minus strand of JAOVVB010132578.1, from coordinate 25,523 downwards.
CTCTCCTCCGCTGCTGCATTCTGCGCATGCTCCAGACAGCGAAACAGGGTTACATGTCTCCAATAGTTTACTGTATTATTATATGATATTAACTGCTCTACAGCTGTTGTAGGCTACAGTATAGATGGGATGAAGTCAGGTCTGTAAAATACTGCGACTGCAGCGATGCAATGAGATGTTAGTTGTTGAAATCAAAAGTGAAAGTGCTTTTGTGTTCTCAGGAGGTGTTTCACTGAGTCTTGCTGTACTAACGCTAAACTTTGCGTATAACACTCTTCATTTGTAAAATACACGGAAACAGGACTACACGGTTATGATTGCGGTCATTTTGTTTGGATACTTCCTGACCTGCGTTTATGGTAAGATATTAATCTTATATTGATGCAGCACTGAATGACGTGGTAGCAATAGATTAACCTTCAGTTTATTATCAAGCTTAGTAATGAACTTTTTAGAGAAGTATTCATTTCACATTGTCCGATGGATCTTATTTCTGCTCTGTGAATTCCTGGGGACAATGTAGCCTGATTGGCACTATTGGGTAAAATAGAGAAAGTGTTCCTTTTTTACAAGTACAATTAATTGAATCAAATTAACTACTAATCTATTCTAAGCTAAAATATTTGAGTCTGTGTAGCAGGTTAGCTGAAGATGAAAAAAGATGACATTTGTCTAAAGGCAAGTAAACAGTTCAACATATATGAAGAAATACGTTTTCAATAATAAATTAATGATGGATTGTTATTTACTTGGGTTTAAATGGAGCAATTTGTTAAAGTAAATTAATCTGGAAATCAACAATTGCTTTTAAATTAAAAACAAACTAAACAAACTAAAATAAGTCTCAGAACTCTATTTATTTGCCTAATATGAACTAATGGACTCATAATATATAGCCTTACTAATCATCTTCTGGTATCTGATTACCTGATTGTTAAAAATGTAAGTTAAAGGTGGTAAACATCTACTATTTTACGATATGTACTTAAAACGTGTCACTCATTCATGCCAGATGATAAATTAAGATTTTCAAACCAGACTTTTGATTTTTTTTCTGCTGTTGTTTCTCAGGTGATGGGGTTGCAGATGTGGTACTTTCCTGCACCCTGGTGGAGGAGGGAGTCGGAATGGGTGGAATGGGAGGCGGCGCCCTCTTCACACGGACTCCAGCCACTCTCGTCTTACGAGACGTCGCAGTGGCTCCTGACGAATCACTCGAAACACTCACTCCGTTTGTCCCGCCTTCGATCCCTGACCCAGATGCCATCCTGTTAGAAGCCAAAGGTTTTCCCTGCCTTCTCTTAGAAGAATACTTCTGAGAATACTTTTTGCAAAATATGGCGTCAGTTTGTCCGTGACACTCCGTTATAGTACATGCACATTCAGGCTATGTAAGCTCAATACGATGTTACAGAAATGTCACTGACCAACGACCTGCTGTTGTTTTTGCAGACGTCCCAGTTTGAGAGAGCAGTTTGTTAAATCTTGTTCAGTTTAACCTGCCGACTCTCGACTCGCTCGTACATTCAGTGCCGTTGCTGCGCTACGTAAAGTTACTGCATAACAACAAAATGAGCAGCAGGAAGACAGCAGGAATATTTTGAATCTATTTCATCCACAAAAGCACTCGACAGGCTGACCCGGTACATACCGCACACTTAAAAAGAGTCGTTCAGAAAGATTTTATTTGTTCATTTTTGCCCATCACTGCCTTCTCTACGTACAAAGTGTGGTGTAGCATAAGGACAACCTTGTGTTGAACTTCTAACTCTCATCCCTCTGTGGCAGTGTCATCACCGGAGATCCCCGATGCACACGTGTTGCTCCACGCCGACTGCAATGAGCAGGAGGTGATGTGCGAAATAAGCCGCTACACTCCTCGCGGATCCCAGGAAAGTTCAGAAGCATCTTATTTCATGGTGTCTGTCAATGTGGAGGGAGCCGAGTTCAGCACTTCGTTGATTCTGCAGACTTTGGAGGTGGAAAAGGACCAGTCGACCCTCGTGCAAAACAAACTGGGTCTGCCTCTTAGCCAGACGGGAACTCTTCTGACTGAGGGTGAGATCCAGACTTTAATATCACATTTAAAGAGCTCCTCCGGGGAAAATCAAGTTTTTAACCATGTTAACATGTCTATATGGTGGTTTTTTTTTTTTTTTTGTTGCTACAAGACATATCATGAGTGAAATGAGCTGAGAATTTCTGCCTTGAAACTACAGTGTGCCAATGACAGTCTCAAAAATCCAGATTCAGAAAGCCAGTTTTTATGACATCATATGTACCAATCAAATCAGTTGTGGCTGGGACATTTTATGAAATTCTATGGAATGCCCCAGCCACTAGCGTAACTATGGCAGCGGTGGTGGGCGGGGCTTGAGGCCAGATCCATAATTTCTTAATGAGGGAGAAGAGTAGATGTGCTTCCAGCCCCTTTTCAGATTTACGTTTTTGTGGGAAAACCATGTTAAACAAAATATTGATCATAGCAGAGTATTTTTTTACATACTTTAAGATGTGTCGGGAGGAGATCTTTAAAGTCCCTGTAGGATGTTCGGAGCAGTGATTTCCAGGCCTGTGGGTCATTGGTCCACACACAGGACGCCTCCTCCTCTGCCACAAAAACACCACACACACCGTACACACACACACACGCCCACACACAGACACACACACACCATTCAATCCGAGACTTACTGCAGATGAGCCTCTCTTCAAAGAGGAGAGAGAGAGAGAGAAAAAAAAACTTTTGGTCAGGAGAGTGCCTTAAGGGCTGTTAGGCGTAAAGTGATCATTTGTGGATTATCGATAAGTGCAACAAAAAAAAAAACAACCCAGCAGGAGCGCGTCCATGGCATTAGTTATTTATATATTCGTGTAAAGCGGCGGGGATGCGAGAGAGACGCCACAGTGGCGAGGATCGGCCGCTCTGAACCGGAGGAGTCACCGGCAGATGATGTCCCGGTGTGAGAGTGCGTCCAGAGGAGACGGAGGATGAGGCAGGGGGGAGAGGGGTCCAGCGCGGCAGAGGTGGAATATAATGAAGTTGAGTGGGAAAGGACTGTGCACCGTCTTCTCCAGCACCCTCCTCTTCGTGTGCGCCCTCAGCGAAGTTGTCGTTGGATTAAGATGCGTCTCGTTGGGATCTACGGTGAGAGCGCATTTCCACCTCGGCGCCGCGGCCGGCGCTTTTTACTCCGGGCTACTTGTGGGGATCGGCCAGGTGCTGCTGGGCTCCGCGCTCCTCTGTTGCATGGAGAAGCCCGGCTGCAGGAATTTCTTTCTCCTCGGTGTTGTTGTCTTCTTGTTGGGAGTCCTCACCGCCTTCTCCGGCGCCGTAGTGGACGGGGACACGGCTTCTCTGGTGGAGAGGAAATATACCCATTACTGCTTCCACGCTGCGCTCGCGAACCCCGCGTGCGAGCAGCTGAGGGATTACCAGAGGAGTTTGGTGGTGTCCACTGTTCTCAGCACCTTGGAGTGCCTGCTCGGGCTCGTCAACCTGCTGGCGATCAAAAGGTACAAAGCGGCGCAGTTTTCCAGGAGCAGACAGTGCCAGAGGCAGCGCGCGGGCGCGATTATCTTCAGCGAGGAGCGGGACTGCTCCTCGGCGGATTTCCAGCCGGTGTCTTACATCAATCTGGGTGTTTTTAATGTGTTTGACGAGACAGGTGCAGAAGTGCAGTGCGGGGGACACCCGTCCATCGAGCTGCCGGGATACTCGCCCACGGACCCGGAGCTCAACCATTGCTTCCCTTTCTCCTACCCGCTCCCCAGCGAACTGCCGCCCGCATACGAGGACATTTTCCCCGCTGAGGCATGCAACACATAGCCGCTCTGGAGCTCCTTCTGCTGTGACAATCAATGACTTTGTGCTTTAAAAACAAAACCTCTTCCAACACTCCCAACAAAAAGCAGTAAGTTCCACAGGAGGACAGCAGCAGTGGGTTTGGATTGAGTCCTTGTCATTCTGATGTTTTCTTACATCTGTGCTGGTTATTGTAGCTCCATCATCATCATCATCATCATCATCATCATCATCATCATCATCATCATCATCATCAACATCATCATCATCATCAGACTGATGGAGATGATGATACAGGCCCAGACAGTGCAGCGCAGATCAAGGCCCATAAACGCAACAGCTTGCTACTATAACAAAGGCAGAGTTTGTGTTTTGAATGTTTGCTGTTAACATTTTTACTTGTGAATAAAAAGTGTATTTAACCTCATCTGATGTCATGGAGCTGCTGCCAGTATAGCTTTTGGATAAAACTTAATTTAACCAACTCCTTCTGATTGTTACGGGTCTAATCACTTTAACCTTTCAGTTTTTGTAATAATCAAGAGTAATGTAGTCTACTAAATAGGCTAAGCATTTCTTTTTTCTAGGAAAAATACCTGAAGCACATCATTATCTTCCATAATATTGACAAAAAAGACTCAAACTTTAAAGGCCACTTTAAAGGCACACAGCAGTAACTTATTATTTTGTTTTCATAAAGTTGGCAAACTCAAAATAGATAAATGAAAAAGAAAAAAAAGATTAAAAATCTAAGTAGCAGAGGTCAAAACACCCTGACATTTAGTCCCAAGTGTGGGTCAAGCTCCAAAAACACTGGATCCTACATTTCCCATAATGCAACAGGATACTTTTTTCTTTTTTTCATTAGATCATCCTTGTCTGGCTGGAAAACATCTTTAAAACTCCACACCTTCAGTTTGTAAAGTCGGCTTCTCCGAGCCAAAACTTAGATAACCCTGATGACATCACTATGACATCATCAGGGTAACTTTTTCACATTATATTATAGGCCTACCTTGTTTGGGTGAGTACCACTTCTCATGACAAGTAAAGTCAACTTTAAAAAGTGTAAAATTGGTGGAGTGCACCTTTAAAGGGATACTTAAGATTTTTTTTTAAAGTGAGGTTGTATGAGGTACTTATCCACAGTCAGTGTATTACCTACAGTAGATGGCGGTTTGGAGAAACAGACAGGAGTCCTGACACGGAAGATAAGAAATGTACTGCTGTGGACGGGGACACACAGCAAAACTTATTTTAGACACTTAAAAAAATCAATATCAGTTTAAGTGTACACTATATTTAGAGTATTTTCACCTCTTTACCTTGCTGTCAGACAGATCTTTACGACGGGAAACTAAAGCTGTTATATCTCTCTCTTCAAAACCACCAGAGTCCTTGGACAAAAACAGTAATTTTACCTCTCAGAACACGAGAGTTCTGCTTTACCACTTCCTCCATAAATGTAGATTTCGGGGTTTATGCAGGGGACACGTCCCCTTCAGTATTTAGAGCATGTGCATTTGTCCTCCCTCCAATAAAAACAGGAATGCAACAGAGGCCTTTTCATTTTGACAGAATTAAAGACATTTCAAAGATAAATTGATGCAGAAAAGGCACAAATTGGTGCATTAAAATTCACTAGAATGGAGGAAATGAAATGTTTTGAGGCCTTTCCTGGGGGAACCTACGGAAGTGCTTGCATTCACAAAAGAAAGAAAGAAAAAAAACCCCCTCACCTCATCTTGTAATTATGAGTTGCTATCTTATATCTAATAACAAGAAAAGTTCTCAAAATTACGACATCAAGAGGAACTAATTAATTTTTATGAGATCTTTTCTTGTAATTACGAGATCATTCTTTTTGCGTTTCTAAATGCAATGCACTTCCGTACAAACCCCTGTGTCATATCTGTCCCTCCCAATGTTGAAACAAAACCTACACCCTTGGCTGCCTCGATCAGTTAGTGTGTTTGTGTTATTGTGCAACTTTAGTGTTTTAAAAGAGTTAGGAACTAACAAACAAACTAACCGATCAAGGCAGCAGTAGACCAGAAACTCTGTGTTCTGTGAAGTAAAATTACTGTTTTTATCAAAGGAGTCTGGTGGCTTTGATGAGATATAACAGCTTCAGTTCTCGTTGTAAAGAGCTGTCTGACAGAAGATAAAGAGGTAAAAATATTATAAATATAGTGTACACTTAATCTGATATTGTCTTTTTTTTTTAGGTGGCAGAAATATGATTTGCTGCTGCCCCCGTCCACAGCAGCACGTTGCTTTATCTCCCGTGTCTGTCCTCCTGTCTCACTGTGGATAAGCACCTCATACAACCCCGCTTCAAAAAGATCTGAACTATCCCTTTAAGGATGAGTTTTGTCGCAATTACACAACAGATCAAAGACAGGCGCGTAAAGCTGCTGAGATTGATATAACTGCTATCAATGATAATGAGCATGTGGGAGGAAGCAGAGGGACAGTCGGAGCCTGAATGCATCGTAACTCATTTGCTTTATAGTAGCAGGAGGGGTAATGATACAAAATCCCACATGTTTGGGGGTCTTTTAATGCACCCTCCAGATGTAGCAGGCTGTCCGGACATGGAGGCGGTCCTGCGCTCTTTTCCAATTTAACAGATTGAAACTGTGCAGCACTGCTTCCCATATTGCTCCCTTTTTGCTGCGACTTGGAATAATTTATAAACTCCGCCGCACACAAATAACCACATCAGCTCTCAGCATGGATCCCCCTCCTCCCCCAGGGACCATCAAAACATTTTCAACCTCGCTGTTGCTAATTTCAGTTAACAGCTAGAGCGGTGACAGAAAGACGGCTGCCACCGTTACGTGCCCACCTTTAGACAACACTGCTCTGCGGTAAATCAAATTGAAATGGTCCCTTTTTCCCTCAAATGAGCGTCTGTAGCCAAATGTCTGCTCAGGGGCACTTTGAGGGGAGAAACTTTAAGAAGTACTGTACAGGCTCAGGGTAATAATCCTCCTCTTATCCTTTTCAAACCGTGAGATGATGCTTTCCACTCTCTCATTCTACTTAAGTTGGGCTTTGAGTGCCAGAGCTGAATACAGGATAGAAGGGGGGGGGGGAGGACCTCTGCTCTTCTCTTTCTTCTAAAATGTCATGCCAGTAAAAAAAATACAGCTATAACTTAAGATTAAGCCAGCAAAGGACAAGAGAACAAAAGAGGTCTTCGGGGAGCTGGTGTCGTAACAGTTTCATGGAGGGGTGTCCAGAGAAGGATGCAAACAAAGCTAATGGTAAGAGCTCTGACAGAACAGAAAACAACACTTTAGGTTCAGACTCTTTGAAATAAATAAGGTGTGTGTCCTGCAGGACAGAAGCACGGTGAGGGGTCCTGACAATCTGTCCTCATGAGGGTTGATCACACCAGGCTTAGGCCCCGTCTACATGTAGCCGGATATTTTTTATAAACTCATATTTTTCTCCTTTGTTAAATTCTATCCACATGACCTCCGTTTTGAAACGCTCACTGCAGGCACACACTACCTGACTTACAGCGTGGTGGGACGGCTGTAAAGTTCACACTACACAACTTCCTGTCTTGTAATCGGGGGTCTTGTGTCGTTGTGGTTTGCACACTACGACTGATCGGTGACAGGGGGTCACACGTTACAAGATCTTTCACCAGGACGCAGCTCCCACAAGTCTGTCTGCTCTCCCAAACTACGTTTTGTCACGTGATACCATGCGCCAGACAGGAATGCTGGTGTTTTTTTCTTCTAAAAATGGATGTCTGCAAGAAACTTGCAGTCCGAGTTTCTGCGCTGATTTGCAGCGAAAGAAGAAGAAAAAAAAAAAACATCCCCCCCGGAGTCCCCTCACCCCGTGTCCTGCGCTCTGATTGGCTGCAGCTGGTCGCTGCTCTCAGTCCCAACTCCTTTCATATGACATGATTTGGACTCGCAGACAGCTCCAGATATTTAACATGCTAGATATCCGTCGGGAGTATGCGACGCAGCGTCTCAGTCGCACTCAGATCTTTGAACAGTTCACACGTAACGATCAAATCTCACGGGAGCGAGCGCAGATTTGCCTCTGATCTGCTTTTGTCAGGGATGTCCAAAAACTGTCTGTGAGTGGAAAAATCATGAAGTCTGAACTATAGGCATAGGTGGTGATAAAGGCAACGTCAACGACACATCAAACCACAGAAGAAGAATCAGAGCGTACAGTTAGCTGATTTAGCTTTAGCTTCAGCGGTGGTAACAGATCAAACAACAGTAAAACAATAGAAGCTATAATTATTTCTTTATCTTTCTGTGACTCATGTGGACGGACGAGGAGGTGATGCTGCTGCTTAGCGTACCGCTTACCGTTAGCCGTTAGCGTGTAGCCGTGCCAGCCATGGAGCCGGCTGTGTGTTGTCTTTTCTGGTGCATGCTCATTACACAAAGCAACACTGGGCATGTGCAAATTGAGGAGATGATGTCATTGTTTCCCAAAATCTCCTGGTTAACATATGTCCACACAGACACACACAGTAACCAGAGTTTTGGAAAATAAAGACGTTTATAAAAATATCCATTTTAGTGACGTAAAACTCAGTTTACATGGATGAGAGGCCAAAACGGAGAGGAACATATCTGTTTACAAAAATATCCAGATACATGTGGACATAATGAGTTAGCTGGCCTGGATATGCTTCTTTTTAATCTGCTTGCTACATGTTTAGCAGGACAATAGAAAGATACATTTACCTTTAGAGGAAGTCTCTGAGCATTTTTTCTGCCTTAAAATGTCAGGTCTCATAAAGATCATCATTCAGGGAGCTGCAGGTGCAATGAAGCAATGCAGCTTCTGTTATTGTTTATTATGAGCTGTGCTTGTTACTCACCAAAAAGGGTGCAAAGTCAAAATAGGATGGCAGTAGCTAAGGTAAATAAGCATCATTTGGTTTTACTCGACTGTTTATGAATGAGATCTAATTAAAGAGCCCCTCTCGTGAAAATCAAGTGTTTAACATGTTTAAACATGTTTATATGGTGTTTTTTATTTACTACAAGACATATCAGGAGAGAAATGAGCATCAACACCATGTCTTCAAACTGCAGCGTGCCAACAACAGTCTCAAACATCTGGATACAGACAGACAGGTTTTATGACATCACATGTATCAAGGAACCAATCAAATAATGTAACTATGGCAGCGGTGGTGGGCGGGGCTTGAAGCCAGATCCAGAATTTTCTTAATGAGGGAGAAGAGTAGATGTACTTCCAGCCTCTTTTCAGAGTTTTTTTCTTTACTTTTTTTGTGGGAAAACCATGTTAAACAAACTATTAATCATAGCAGAGTATTTTATTTATTTATTTTTTTTACATATATTTAAAATGTGTCGGGAAGAGATCTTTAATGTGGTATAAATAAGCTGCAATGATTTGTTGATTAATCGATTAGTTGCTCAAAAGAAAATGAATTGGCAACTATTTTGATCAACAAGTCCTTCAAACCATACGACCACATAGGTTGTTTGTTCCTACCCTACAACACACAGGAGTGTTTCCTAAATTAGCGCCCCTACTGGTGGCAGGAAATACAACCTACAGGAGCATTTTCCATCCTCATACCTAAACTTAACGTTCGCAGGTTTAAACATGTAGTTAACATCATGAAACAGTCACAGTTTGTTTAAGTTTAGGCAACAAAACGACTTGGTTAGGGTTAGAAAGAGATCATGGTTTGGGTAAAACAAACTACATTTGTTACGTTACTTCACTTCTGTATGTATATAGATTACATAATTATGCACGTGGCATAGTTCTGTTTATGTAAAGTTAAAATAACTCGCAGTTTACTTTTATTTTCAAACTGGGCACGAACCTCAGACTTTAAACCACCCACCACCCCTCCTGCTGTAAACAGACTTTTTTTTGGTTTTAAAGGTCCAGTGTGTAGTATTTAACTATCTGACTTGGCAAAAATGGAATATACTATTCATTAGTATTTTTTAATTAGTATATAATCCAATCAAAATAAGAATGATTGTGTTTTTATGACCTTAGAATGAGGTGTTTTTATCTACATGGGGAGCAGGTCTCCCTCCATGGAGGCGGCCATCTTGCAGCTACAGGAGCCCAGAACGGACAAAACTGTGTCTAGAAGCCTTTCATGTTTTTACATTTAGTGGGCTCCCGTCGGAAATACACTGGCAGGAAAACACAGATGAAGAGTGTTTGTTTTTGTTTGTGAGAAGTTTGCAACCAAAATCTGTTGCATTAGCTTCTTGTCCCTGGAGGCCACCATAGTTTGTGCATTTCTCTGAAAGGGAGGGGTGAGCGGGATAGTGTTTCAATCTAGAACCTCACCACTAGATTTCGCTAAAAACTACACACTGTACCTTTAGTACTACCTTACATGACTTCCTCCTTTGCATCATAATTACTACAGCCACTAGAGGGCGTCGCCTAGCAGGCTGATTTTGATAATCGAATAATCATTTAAGTATATTTTTTAAGGCAAAAAAGCCAAATATTTGCTGGTTCCATGCTTCTTAAATGTGAGAATTTGATGCTTTTCTTTGTCATACATGATAATAATCTGAATAGCTTTGGATTTTGGGACTGCTGGTCGGATAAAAGAAACCATTTGAAGACATCACCTTGAGCTCTGGGAAATTACACAGAGCTTTTTCAATATTTTTTGACATTTTATTGACAGAACAATTAACCCATTCATCGAGAGATTCTTTCATTAATCGATACAGAAAATAGAGCCCTGGAGGGTGGTATAATAAAACTCCAGGCTGCGATGGTACCATGATTTATTAAATCACTGTAACTTTAGTATGTCTCTGTTTGCAATGCGAGTCATTGGACTGCAGGTCTTTGTCATTTTCTGTTTTCCAGTTGATTGAGATCTCATATAATTTCAGGATGCACAAGGTCTATTTACATATGAAATAACTGAAAAAGATGTCCAGAATATATAGAAGTCAAACTGTGCACAAACATCAGCACAAGATGAAGATAAATTGCTGATTATATCTTCAAGAGACTCAGATGCCCAGACTAACATTTTATGACATTTGCTGCTAAAATCGATTGCATTGACAACACGGCTGTCAGATTTTACTCCAAAGAAACAGAATGATTTAGTGAAGACTGAGCAGCGTCCGTGCTCCTATTAGGATCACTGTTCACAGCACCGTGACATTTAATTTCACAGCATTATAACATTTAATTATGACAATTATGCCATGTTTAACATCAGACTGCAGTTACTGCCATCACATAGTTTGGCACCCGTCTATATTAAACAACAATCCTGAGGTATTTGATTTATTTGGGACATTTGGAGGAGAGTTAAAGGTTGTTTGCAAACATGTCAATCATATATTGCAGATAAATGCTTATCACATGAAGAATAGCTACATTTGAGCAAACAGAAATCTATTCTGTATTCAGTATGATTTGATGTAATGTGCTACATCTCATTTCCAGTCATATAAAAGGAGACGACAGGTGAATAGGGTAAAAATATTTGACTAATAGAAATCAGCATGAAACTTCCTCAGATGATTTCTTACATTAAGACAATTCTTCTGTTGTATTACAAGTTTTCTGAAATTGTATAACTATGCAAATGAGGGAAATATGTGCTAATTTACATACATTTCTACAACAGACATGTGAACACTGGACAAAGCCAGGTTCAAAATTATTGTTTCATTTGATTGACATATTAGAGTCAAAGGTCAAAGGGAATTTTGGATATCTCTTTTTTATCACTCTATAAATTACAAAATACTGTCAACAGCCATTAAAATAAATAAATAAATAAATAAATAAACAAACAAACAAATAAACAAATAAACAAATAATAAATAAATAAATGAATAACAAATAAATAAACAAATAATAAATAAATAAATACATAAATGAAATAAAATCAATTTTCACCACACTTGTAGTAATGCAGTGTTAAATAAATCAGGCTATGAATGATACATGAACAAAGCCTTCTGTAAAAACCTTCAGAATATAGATTAAGAATTAAACTGGAATGTTTGAAGATTTCTGGCTCAGAGTTTGAAGAAAAAAAAAAAAGGATTGTACAATTCTATACATTTTGTCAGGTGAATATATATATACGGTAAAAGAAAACCACTAGAAGGCACCATGAAACTTCCCCTGTTGATTACTTACATTAAGAGAATTATTTTTTGTATTACAAGTATTCAGAAATTGTATGTTTAAATATGCAAATGAGGCATTATCTAATGTTAACTTTTGGTGAATTTAGGAGAAATCTACAGACGCAAATATTCTAAAAATTGACCGCTGCATAAAAGAAATGTTGTTTTTGCCTGTAGTTCAGTCACAGTGGTGGAAAGTCACTAAGTAGGCTACATTTTAAATACACTTTACTGATGTCCATGTCACACCACTTAATACTTTCACTCCACAACAATATGGTTTTTAGTTATTTGACAAATTAACATTTTTTACATAAAGACTACAAAGTTTATGACGGTACTAAAATATGATGCATTGTTTGTAGATTAAACTAATTGTATATAAAATACTTGACACCACCTTGACAAACTACAGTACAATTATACTTCCACATGAACGCATCAGTAATTAATAATCAATAATCCAATGATATAACAGTTAATACTCATAGGATCATTTTCATGCACTGAGGACTTTTAATTTTGAGAATTTAATTATGTTTTGCTAATAATAGGCTACTCATGTATATTTATTGTAACAGAGTATTTTATACGCTATTGTAGTATTGACAATTTTACTTTAGTAAAATGTCTACCGGTATTGTTAATTATGAATAATCATAACGCCTTGGCTGTGTAACTAATGTTCAAGTTTGCCAACTAGCTTAGTGAGCTAATTTACAGCTTATCTGGCAGGCGTTAGCAAAGATAATCAGTATTTATAAAGATACGACATCGCCAATACTGCCAATGATAAGAAATGGTACACACTTCCTGTCTCCTAAGTGGGCGTGGTCTCGTTTGAAAGTGTAGGAAACATCATGTAGATGGATGAAAAGTTATATTTGCACAATTTATTGCACAATTTATTTATATTTTATTTTGCCAACATTAGATATCTACACAGCTAACAGCTATATTTAGCATTAAAAATTAGTAATCTGTGGCGATCTCATCTGTTAGTTTAGCTGTGTTGTCAGATCTCGTGAGAGTTCGTTGCTGAGACAGAAAAATGTCTCGGAACAAAGTTAATTTTCTCCTGATCTGTCCGTCTGAAAAATGTCATTTTAGTGTCAGGATGTTCAGGAGATATGTGGCTTCTTGTGAAAACTGGGTCCAATATTTACTTTGGTGACTATGGGGAGAAAGGATCGTTCATAATCTGTGTTCACGTTCACTTCTCCCATTGGAATCAATAATCAATACACTCCACTGTCTCTGGCCTGGTCAGTGGTGCTTTGAGCTAAATGCTAATGCTAAGTGCTAGCTGCTGCAGTGACAGCATGCAACAGAGACGGCGTTTCCAGGAGCGATCACAAAAGTTATTAGGAAGTCGTTGGGACTTTGGTCCAGACTGAAATATCTCTGTAGTTATTAGATGAATTGTCCTGAAATGTTGTACAGACAGTCATGGTACCCAGAGGATAATTCCTAATGACTTTGGTATTTCATGATATTTCAGTCTGGACCAAAGCGTTGGACCAACTAAAACTATGCTCCAGGCCCGACCCGAGCCACGGCAGCGAGCCTGATTAAAAACCTGAATTTCCACTGTAAAAAGCTATCAAAAAAAGTTTTTTAAAATTAACAAATGTATTATAAGCCAAAGCCAACTACTGTAAAGTATTTTCAGTGCAGTAACAGACACCTGTGCAGGGATGGAGCGGAGATAAGGCAGCGCTTCAACTTTTTAAAACATCCGAGCTCTGTGCTCCATCCAAATTCCTCCCGCTTGCTCGCGCTCTGCTCTGCTCACAGGCTCCGGGCCCTCTCGGTTTCGGGCCATTTCTGAAAATACACCATCTTCATTATCCATCATTTCAGGAGGGGAACTATCCGTGACTTTTTAGAAGCAGCATTGTGATTAGGAAGCCTCTGGTAGCAATTACAGGCTGGGGAAAAAGTGGATGGTAAATATTATGCTGCCGCCTCCCTTAGCTGCCATCAACGGCGTGCCCTTAAGCAAGGCACTAAACTCCCAGCCGCATAAGTGGAGCACTTCAGTGCCCAAGAGACGGTAGACTGGTACAAGGCTGCTTCCAGGTGTCAATGATTATCACAACTCTCCCACTCCCTGCAAGACACAGTTAGAAATAAAAATACACCCTCAGACAGTCAATACGGCGACCAAAGGGGTATTTGACTTACAAAAGATTCAGAGCCACATTTAGACTATGCCTACTCAATAAAACACAGCTGCATAATATTTTCAAAAATGATAACACTGTCTTATTTGCATTGGTAAGAAGCTAATTTGCAGCAGACTTGTTTATCATTGATTATAGCTGCTCCAGTCAGAATGAAGATGGAATGCCTGCAATGTCAAAACTGCTTTTGGTGGTGAATAAATCAACACCTAAACTGTAAAATTGGATCCCTGGGATGTTTTTTTAAGCTACCGTCGCTCCCTGCTGCAATTACTGTATATATAGAAAGCAGCATATTCCTCAGCTTACTTGTTGTTTTCGTTCAACTATCTCTTTGCCAAAAAAGCATCCAGTGAGCAGAAAAGAGGACTGAAGTAAATAGTGTGTTCGTACACAACACTGTGCCCTACCTGCTTTGGCTTTTTGATAGGATTACACCACGATACTGTTGCATTCAACACACACCATCCTTAATCCCATTTGTCAACAAATCACACACAACACCTAACCACATCCGTGACCTTAATCCCCACCTTATCTCGACAATCACCATCCGCCCCTGGAGCACGCGTGTGTGTATGTGCTCCGTTATCTTGATACTATCTGCATTAATGTACTTCAATACAGCGGCACCAATCGGTTACAAGGCTGCACAATCAAAGCCACAACAACTTCCCTCCCTCCGTCCTCCCCTCTCTCTTTATTCTCCTTAAATGTTCTCACTGGAAGCAATCATCTGCCGTGGCCCTAATGGAAAAGAGCCATTCTGAAAGATGATAGAGTGCCGAGATAGCCTTGTGCAGGTCAATAGTCGGAGCACAGTCAATCCCGTTGCTCTTAGAAATTGTAGATGAGACCCAAGAGAGAAGGGAAGACACTCTGCCCTGCTTGACCGCTCACCCATACATTCACAGGACCAGACAAACATTTCCAGAGCTTAAACTTAACTCTGTGCAGGCTTTTCTTTAGTGTGTCCTCTGTGACCCCCATTCAGAACTGGTTTTAACATCCATCCTGAGTGATCTGACCACAAGTGGACAGCTCTAATAGTGGGGCAGATAGGCAAACCAATTGTGCATTTTATGACTAAAGCAGGGGTGTCAAACATGTGGTCCGCAGGCCAAAAAAACAGCCCGCCAAAGGGTCTAATCCGGCCCACTGGATGACTTTGCAAAGTGTGATAATTGCAAAGAAGTAATCAGTTTCAATTTTTCAAAAGAAAAAAGAAATGTAATGCTATTCCTATTTGTCCACTGGGTGTCACACTGTCCTATAAGAGTAGCAGGCCCTCTGCTGGATACGCTGTTACAGATGCGTACAGGCTACTGTCAAGTGTAGGAGCCGCCGGTCGAAAATGTCTTTGTAAAAAAGGAGAAAGTGGACATAGATTGTCGGACTTTCCATGAAAAATGGACCCGTTCCTATTTCTTCACGGAGGTAGTGTGTGTTTGGTGTGTCCACAGCGGAAAAGACTAGAACTTGCAAGAACAACTGAGAAGATAAATTCATTTTTGGCAGGTTTGAGTAAACAGTAGGCTTGCCGTGGTAGTCGGCGTTACACGGTGTTACACGGTGTTACACGGTGTTGGGGCATACACTGACTATACTACTTACCCACCGTCCCCACCGCCTGCTTTTTAAAAAGAGAATATATGCCATTTAGTTCATTTTTTGCAGCACACACCTCGTGTCTGCTCTGCAAATCTAGGGTTACCCTTTAGACACGACCCTGCAGCAACACAGCGGAGTCAGATTTCACTTTCACGACAAGAGGATGGCAGGGAAGTTAATGTCAACGTGAAAAGTTGAAGAGCCAGATTATTTATATCATATATCTT
This sequence comes from Heterobranchus longifilis, assembly GCA_028570985.1. NCBI lineage: Eukaryota > Metazoa > Chordata > Actinopteri > Siluriformes > Clariidae > Heterobranchus > Heterobranchus longifilis. The sequence continues at coordinate 9,526 of JAOVVB010132578.1, read as the reverse complement.
TGTCATTTGTAATAGAGTATCAGTGTGTTTTTTTGCAAGATTCACCAGTGGCTCACAGTGAAAATCTCCTGCAGTGTTTAACGAGGGAGGGAGAGAGAGGGTCCCGACAGCATTTAGACTTAATTTATGCTTCTTACACTACTTATTAAGTTATCACAATTTGTTAAATATATTACCTTTTGTAGAATACATGCTTTGAAACAAGCGTTTTTAACGTCAGGTGGGTCTGCTCTGTCTGTCATCACAGCGCTGTTTGTCTCCTGAGTGCGATGATGATTTCACAGCAGTGATTTAATAAAGTATCAGTAGAGTTAAGGTTAATTACATCAATTTAATGTTTTAATTTTACATTTTGGGAAGCGGGGAGCGGCAAGGGGCACTTCCGCCTCGCATCTGAACCCAGCGGCTGCCAAAATGGGCCGTGCAGGAAAAGGTCGACCGGAGGACACACATCTGTGGTGTGTTTACGGTGTATCCGGTAATACCAGTGTTTCAGGTTTATTTCCCCACTGTGGCATCCCTAGAAAACAGCAATCTTAGTCATAGCTGAGAGATCAGAGGTGCAGCTGTGAAAGCTAGCTACCTTATTGCTAACGAAATAGCATCAAAGGGGTGAGTTTGTGAAGACATGTATGCTGAAGGCTGCAGAAATTGTGTGCCCCGGCAGGCGACAGGCTTTGCCGGATCTTGCTGGAGTGGTTTTACTTATCTGGCTTCATGTGGCCCATTATCTAAAATGAGTTTGACACCCCTGGACTAAAGCATGAAACTTCCAGCATATAATCCGCATACCCCAAGGTTTATTTCAGAAGTAGAGGCACTTTGTGTCTGACCTCTGGTGACCTTGAGGGGTCATTGACCTCAGCATTGTATTATTCCAGTTTTTGCCCCATCACTCTCCATTATAATCATGTTCCCAAAACTGTATTTTTCTTCTAATTAGAGACCATCGTGCGATGGGATCACACCAGCTGTGACACCAAATCGGGCCAGGGGCGTAAAGTGTGTGTGTGTGTGTGTGTATGTGTGTGTGTGTGTGTGTGTGGGTGGGGGGGGGTGCCCTACCCCGGCACCCTTGCTTGGCCCACACCTATCTTCAAACTGCCTTCATTTTGATCTCAACTAGATGCAAAGTGACTCCACGTCTGAAATAAAACCTTGGGGTATGTAGATTATATGATGAAAGTTTCATGCTTTAGTCATAAAATACACAATACCTTCCATACATGAGCTTCACTGCTCCACTATAAGTAAGTACAGATCGCTCAGATCACAATCGGAGCGATCTGACGGCTGCATATGGCCGCATTCTTTTAGCAGTGAGTATGTGAATGTGTCCCGGGCCACATTGAAGGACCGCCTACTCAACTGTAAGTGGAACCATGTACTCATTCCCTGGCTTTGTCCACGACGTCTGAGCTATAGGTAGTTCTATGTGAATAATAAATAAATAAATAAATAAATAAAATGTACCCGAAAATCAGAACATATTACACACGTAAGTACACATGCATGCGCATTTTATCAAAACAAGCCATCCTCTGAGCTAGAGAAATAACATTGGTCTCTATGAGCAGCTGGGGACCGTCTATAAAGTGCAACACCGAAAAGAGATACTGCAAAGATATTCAATAACTTCATTATAATTAGTGTTGGGGGTAATGTATTACAAAGTAACACGTTAAGAGTACTCAGATTACGTTTATGTTGTAGCGAGTAACGTAACGCATTAGTTTTGCTATTTAAATAATCTGTTATTTTGTTGCGTTTCAAATAAGCAATCTGTTACTTTTAAAACTTTACTGTGTTTCCCTGTTACTTTTGTTGCCACAAAAAAGGAAAAAGAGAATCTATTTTTGGTGTTGCACTTTGTAGACGGTCCCTGCAACTTCACCCAAGTGACACAGACAAAGACTGTAGGCAGAGCTTTTTCATCGCTTTTTCACCGCACCTTTCTGTAAGAATGTATGATTTATGTGAGGGTAACAACTGAAATTTCTACACACATTAGGGATGCTAATAATTAACCGTTAACTGTTAACCAACATTAAGAATTTTACTGATTATTGCTATCAGTTAAACAGTTAAATCATTATTAGAATACAATTTAAAAGGTAAAAATTCTTGCATTATAAAAGAAAAAATAGGTTATACAATCTATTTTTTAACTGATAGTGTTTTAAGCTTTTTTTCTGCTCTGTGCGCACCACTGACACAGCGGAGATCTACATGACACATGCCGCTGTATCAATGAGGACTGGAGGGTTGAATCATATATCCTGCAGTATACCAGGCAGACACACAGCTGACAACTTTGCAGCTTGATGTGGTGGAGACAGGCTCGGACATTCGCTTCACGGAGTCGCGGGCAGCGGCGGGCATGTACCGGACGCACGGACACACAATCGGTTCCATTCTGGGAAAGTGGCTGCATGTGTCCACACAACAATGCACGCAACATGACTGCGTGACCGGTAAACGACTGAAGCTCTCCGCGGATGCTGAACGTTTCTGTCTGATCCTGCTTGTCGGTTAATGATCGGTTAATGAGGGTCGGTTATCAGTCATACGGATGTTAAAACCAGGTGAAAACAGCCTATATGCTTCCTTCTTTAAAAAGTGCTGAGGACATACACAGCCCACTTCAGGATTCTCAACCGTGTAAGAATGTCTTTTTGACTGGAGGATCTATTACTCCGTTAAGTGTCTGTGTGTTCTGCTACTCATTGCTTACACTAAATAAGCTGCTTTGAAAAGAGAAAAAAGAGCTAACACAATGCCTTCAGGTAACGGCCTACTCAGTGTCAGCTGGCTGATTTAATCCCACTGATTGCTGGGTGTTAAAGTCTACCCTGACACAGAAATGGGTTGGATGCAAACTACAGCAATACAAGAATGCATTTGGCTGCTGAAGAGGAAAGCTGCCTGAAAGTGAAGCTGCCAACTTCTTGCCAACGCACCGTCAAGTGCTGTTAACATCGGCCAACTTGTCTTCGCTGCTCAGCGCACACAACACAAACAAACCCAGAAAAGACTTGTTCTCTGCTCGAGGGCGAGGATGCTCAGAGATGCTTACGCATAAATGGAGTTGTTGAAAACTCGGGAGAGGGCGTAGTTGATGTGGCTGACCATGTGATCCAGCTGGTCCTGGGTCTGTAGTCTCAGCGAGTAGGTGGTCTTGTCTGTATCGATGACGACCTGTATATATGGACACCACAGTTTTTCAGTTGTAATACTTCATGCTGCTGTGAAGAAACAGCAGAAATGAATTCCAGAGTGTCACCTGGTGTTCTGGATAGGTGTTCATTGCTCGGATTTCCAAGAAGTTGAAGGTGACCTCCATCTGAAAACAGCAGAAAAACATTATTGTGGTCCACACTGACACATTGTCGAAATTCCCATTTTACATCATCTGTATAGGATAATTACATCTTCTTACAACTTGGGTCTTATTTTGATGGTTTTTGGCCAGTGGTCGCGTTAACTGAATATTTTCCGTCATTGATCGATTGATTTTTTGGCTGGACACCAGGACCAGCCCTATAAATGGGAAAGTCTGACACTGACTCCCTCGCTGACTGACTGATGAAGAACTCAGTGATGTCAGCGTGTGTTGAAAGGCTGTTGACTGGTGTAGCAGTGCCCTCTTGTGGCGAAATGTGCAACTGCACCGTTGAGCACATGGAGCTGCGCAGTCAGTAATTAAGAGGCATAACGAGGGGCACATTGGAGAAACAGAGTGCAAAGTGGACTTTACTGCATCCAGGTGGTGTCAATTGTGTGTGTCTCTGATGAACCGTGAGTAAAGCCAGTTATTTCTGACTGAACGGGACATTTATTGAGCTTTTCACAGCATTTTGGTTTATTTAATTAAGGCTGTTTTGCTCATGCTGAGCTAATTTACTCACCATGTAGCTTATTCATGCTAATGCTAGCTATGTTATTGCTTACTGATATGTAAATGACATCTAAGTCTGTTTGCATTATTACTGTTGGCAACTTAAAGGAGCAGTCAGTGTAATTTCTTTCCTGTATAACACATTATAAAATAGCATGATTATATTGTTGAATTCATTTAATTAAAGCAGTGCTCAATTATTTGACCCAAGTGTAGCTTTACCATGTAATGTGATATCCTACTTCAGTACACAACAGACAAATATTAGTGGGACCACTACAGATGAACATTTAATATCCAGGAATTCACATTATAGACACCATCGTTGACTTTTCATGTAATGGTTTCACAATGGTCGCAGTCCAGCCACACATTTAAATCAATTAGATGAGACTTCTGTAAACCATAAGGAACTATCACTCTAAATCAAACAGCTTTCAGTGTCCTTTGTATGTGTCACAGCCAGAACAGTGATGTCACATTCACACCGGACCAGGTTTTCCATGGCAGTCTTATCACATCCCTTCCAGTCTGAACACACAAGACGGCACATGTAACTCGTCTCGGGAACTTTTCAGCCATGACACTCGTGTATGTGTCAACCATTGGGCCTGCTGCCCGCTGCACACACAGAAGGTTTAACCCTGGTGTGTTCTGCAGCTATAATATGATCCGGCCCTCTTAACATCATAGCTGTTATACATCAGTATCGATGGGTTGTCAACTCTACAAATGTTCATACCTTCTCTGTCTGTGGTTTGCCCAGTTCCCCTGCTGACTGTCTTAAAAACAGAACATGCAGTTTACTGTATTTAGGTAGTTCACAATGTATTACCAAACTGAGAAGGTCAAATTAAAAAGGTCATGCATGGCAAATGTGAAAGAAATTAGTCATGATAACCGTCTGAAACGTTAAATAGTCGAGGCAGTTGGAACAATTCAGCAGTTCACAGCACGAGATAATTCAAGTGGAGAACTTGTGAGACCACGTGCTGTGACGCGGAAAAAAACCCTCAGTATAAATTAAGTTATGTCTCAGTGAATGGTGAGTGGCTTGCAAAAATACATCAGGTGTTTTTCTGATGAGGTGTTTTCCTGAGATATGTGATGGGGGTGATTGGTTTTGATTTTCTTTAGGTTTTATTTAACTGTCCTGCTGAAATGTTCGTAGGTACTTGGCTACTGAAATTAAATAGCTAAATGTTGCAAAATGCTGTTAACAAATATAACAACATATATAAGCAGAAATGCATTTGAAATCACGAGCACTCTAAATTTAGCTGAAACCCCCACAGATGTTGTAAACTGAGTCTTACAAGGCATCACTTCATTCCCCCGTCTTGCCGATCCGGAGTGCTGGCCTTTTGTATGAAATGCCACATCAGCCCCTCCTGTGTTTAGGTTTTTGTTGGCACAGCCATCCAAAAGACCTGATTGTTTAGATTTTGCTGTTTATTTTCACAGTCCCTAAATGTTTTAGAGAAAACCCCTCACCGTAAAAGACTGACAGTCCAAAATCTCTGTGTTATGCTTTCAGCATCATTTAACTCAAACTGAAGGGTTTATATGCATGCAGTTTCATTCCTGCAGTCTGCTCCTGTCTACTTTAAAAGCTGACTCCTATGGGCGTTTGTATATAATTTTCCAAAGGTCATAAACTCTCACTATGCCTGACGAAGTGTTGCTACATTAAGAGGCTTGGATATTTAACCACCAATATTAAATGGAGTAACTGCTTTAAAAGAAGTTTGTGACAGCTGCATTTTTTTTACTATTAAATATAGAGCTGAGTTTTGTTCCTAAGCAGATACTTGGATGTCTTTACAAAGTTGAATCTTAAGCCCAGTTAAGACCAAAGTTTAAAATTACGTCTACTTGCAGTGCGCCCGTCTGCAACGTTCTGAAACCTGCCAGTTTACACCAATGCAACTAGATGTCCGTTCTAACTTCTGTCTTTTGAGGCTTTTTTTGTAGCTGGACAACATTTGCAGCTTCTTAATGAGGATAGTGATAGTGAGATACTTGCTACAGTTGCATTTCTAGTAGTGATAAAATGGCGAAAACATAAAATCGAGAGGGTGGAGAATTTGTAAATACCTATAGGGGGCTTGTGCAAATTAATGCCGTGAACTTGAGACAGTTTGTTTGTTATTTGAGTAAATGTTAAAGCTTGTGTCATGCAGACACGGCTGTTCCACAAACAAACTGATGACGTGATCCTCTCTTTCCTCCGTCCGAAACTCTTCCATTTCGACCAGCTGGCAGTTTGTAACTGACTTGACCGGCTGACTTCGCTACGAGCTGATTGGCTGTTGACACAGATGACGTGCCTTTGTTCTAAAACCAGCTCATTCTTGTGATTTTCATAATTTTTCCACTGCAATTTGTGCAGTTGGCTTTCACCAGAAACTCTCCACACGTCACATAATACTCGTAAAGTAGCTTATTGTACTTGAATGATGTTAATATTTTTGCTTAACTGTTTTGTCGCAGGGCCAGAGTGTTGCTGGCTTCCACTCATACAGTTTTGTCCGGAGTCCCGGGCCATTCTCAGTTTCACGGTGGCATGAAAGTGGCCACATCGAATTACACTTTGAATAATAGGCGTGACCTGGCCTCTCTTGACCCCTGGGAGAAATTTCCAATGTATTTTAGGGAGCCCAGGCTTGTTGTCATAACCGTCACTGAATACTGAACAATTGTAATGTCAAGATAATAATAATAATAATGATAATGATTTCCCTGTCTTCAGGCCTTGGGTTGTCATCATGTAAATCAACATGCAGACTTCTTACTTTTGATATTAGTTAATCCAGCACAGTAAACAGTATATCTTCTTTTGTTTGGTGAATTTCGTTATTGTTGTGTGGCACTGCAGTTGAGAATGCGGATCGGTCTCCTTGTTGTTCAGTGCATGTCGAAAAGTCAGTCCAGTCAATATTGGCCATCCACCCCACCCCCGTCGCACACAAAGGGATTAAGAATAGTTGAATCATTGTAAATAATCATTGGAAAAATTGGTTACAGCCGCACCTAAATCCCTTTGTCTTCTTGTTGCTCTGTAAATATTAAACTTCCAATAGAGACAAAGAAAAAAACAAAACAATCTGCGAATAACTTAATTCTCACACCATCCAAACATGTGTGTTTTTATTATTTCAACATGATGTGCAGAGTATATTCTCTGTAAGTGTCCTGGGTTAAAGGCCAGAGTCATTGTCAGCCCCTATGAAGTAATTATGTGTTTGTGTTTATAGCATGTTGACTTCACCACTCTGTCTCTCTTCTGCACTCCATCTTTCTGCCTCACTCCCCCGCCTCCTCCTCCTCCTCCCTCCTCCTCTCCCTTTCTCCCTCTCTGTTCTTTGCACAAGTCGTCTCCCTCTGGGAAGAGGTGCCTGAGATGTTGGTTCGGCCATACATCTCTGTCAAAATCTCTATGAATAAATTAACCTTTTAAAGATTAGTCCACCCTAATACCTCAGGGTTTTTTAAACAGAAGAGCGGAGCCCCTCCAGCCCCCACCCATTCTACGCCAAGCCTCACCAACTTGGTGTTAATAGTGGAACGAGAACTTTTAAAGGCACAGACGTGATTTTTTTCACTGACTATAAACAATGATAGGCTAGGATTATTTTTATTTTTTTTCTTATGCTATTATGATTTCTACATTCTATATGTTAATTTAGATTCTTTGGTTTTAAATGATATTAAGGTTGTGGTGTCCTGTCAGCCCAGTGGTCTACGGTGCATAGCAGGTAAATGTGATTTTCTCGGTTTGGGGCCAATTTTTCTATTTTTTTTTTTTGTCTTAAATATACATACTCATATTTTCACATCTTTATTCATTATCCATTATTGTTATCTCTTAAAATAACATTTTAATCACCACCTTATTGAAGAAAGGTCTTTGCACGGTATGTATTTGTCATCCGAAATTGTCGCACATTTAAAAATAAATGCATCCTCACGTTGTGTCAATCATGTTTACACACCGACTCTGAAACTTTCGTCCATCATTAAAGTTTGATTTTCTGCATTTTTTTGCATCCGTCAGATGGAAAGGAGAGTTGTTTGACCACTCAGAGCCACCGTACATGCAAACGTCATCATCCAAAATGTAAATACAGGTATTAATATACATGTAAAAGTGAATTGCACACTTCAGAGACTGCTCCGGCAGTCTGCTGCTCTCTGATCCAAATCCAAACACAGGCCAGTTACAACGGCAGCGGATCGTCTCCAGCACTCGTAACTACACTTGCAGGTACGCTGGACCGCTGACATCCTGAAACAGACCTGGAAACACTGCAGCTCCTTTATCAGCAGGTGAAACTCTCCTTGCTCTTATCTCCTCATCTCGTAATGTGAATTTCCGCAAAACGCGGAATAAAACGCATCGGAATCTGTGTGCAAGGTTTTTGTTCGTAAGGATTTTTTTCTGATGACGGATTTTTTTCTGATGACGGATTTTTTTTAAAAAACACACAAAAATATGAAGAACTCAGCCATGGTGTGTAAAGGCTTTCACCTACTTTCAATTTTTGTATTTATATTTCTTTCTTATCATAATTTAAATACAAATTGGACAGAAAACACTATACTGTGAATACTACTACTATTTTAATTTGGCCCTCAAAAATAAGAAAACAGAAAAGAGACTCCACACAGAATTGCTCAGGTGTACTGATACATAATATGCCTGAGAATCCTGTAATGGTGTCATGAGGGATGATGAGGGCACGATAAGAAAGAGTGGAACAATGAATGCTAAAACACAATAGGTTTCTGCGTGGCAAGCTATCATCAGCAATTCATGGTGAGTGGCCAACTGCCAGTCTGGAGGGAGTGGACGATGAAAGCAATTTGACGCCATATGTGAACAGACGAGAAACAAAATGTGCTTTCATAACAGAGCGCAGTAATTCAATGATGTCTCACCAGTCCTGACTCTCAATCCACGGGGCGAGGAACTGCCGCAGCTCCATAGGAAAACTGTCACTGTACAGGTGGTAGAGCTGCTCCAGATACCTGGTCTCCAGCTGCTGTAACTGGTTCCACGGCGCCATTCTGACAGACACCTCCTCAGACCTACACAAAAAAGATGGGGGTAACAACGTAAATTAAGCAGGGGACATCTCGGAGAAGGGACATACTGATAAATTACTTTTTAAAAACATGTCACATGCCATATCAGTAAGCATGGGACGATATGAAAATTTCATGTCATGATTATCCTGGCCAAAATAATTGCAATTCACAATATTATCCCGATAATCAACGAAATATGCTTAAATCTCTTATGGTGGTGATGTGTCGGTCTCGAACGAGCCGGTTCAAAGAGCCGGCTCTTTTAAGTGAACGATGGGAGCCGGCTCCTGTCGGAGAGCCGTTTTTTTTTTGTTTTTTTTTGTAAATTAACACAAAGCAGAATGATAGGATGATTTTGAAAGTTGATATTGCATGTTGTAATTTAATTTAATTTTTTAAATATTTGTTATTTATGTTATTTGACTGTTACGATAACGTTCAGCATAAATAAAAAATGTATTACACATGTGTAATAGTGTTTGATGTTTTTACATTTAATCTTTTTATACCAAACATAATGTAAAATTATGGTATTGT
>JAOVVB010132567.1:0-12240 GCA_028570985.1 Heterobranchus longifilis | reverse complement strand
GTGTTGTCTCTTTATGTGTTGTATGTTATTTTATATGGACCCTGAGTCTGCAATAAAGTTTTGAATTGAATTGAATATATATATATATATATATATATATATATATATACACACACACACACACACACACACATTTAAAAATACAGAACAATGTGTTATTGGAGATTGCAGCAGCATTTATTAGCTCCTCTTTTCAGCACTAAATTCTCGTCAGAGGCTGTCGCACTGTAGGCTGCACACTTGTGTATGCAAATGCATCAACACGTCATGACGTCACTATATCCTTGATATCATGATATGTCACTTTTTTTATCATGGACAAATTTATACCGGTATTATTGCAAACTATATGATATGGCACAGCCCTAATACACACCCACCCTAGATAACATTCCGTTTGGCAAATACATCGGCTGGTTCATCGTAAAGGTTTTTAGGGCACGGTCACACATGCCCGAAATTAACATTGTGAATATTCACCTCCCGTTCACATCCATTATGCAAGCAAATTCACATCTTCACATCGCGTGGAGTTGAACTTTGATAAACTTTGACCAAAGTCACAGCCTCAACCAGTAGTGTGTGATTGACCCCCCTTGGCTGTCATTGGCATCACATCCTGCACTGCCCACATTCAGCTGGAATATCTCTGGTCACTCTCCTGCACATGTGAGGCCGTGCCCTTACTCTTCTTTCATTAAAAAGTGAAAACATTTGGGCTGACCCGAATGCTTCGAAGCTTCGACCGTTGCCATGGTAATCTACATCCAAATCAGTATTCAAATGTGATTATTTTTAGTGGAGCAGAGTGGAGAGCCGCTTCTGAAATGGGCTGCGGTGCGTCTGGTGGAATCACAAGCATTGTCTGTGACCATATGTTAGAGTGAAATAAATCTCTAAATCCATATTGTACGTATAATACTCGGACTAATTACTCTGCAATACAAGAACAATATTGTTTCTCTATTTCCGTGTCTATTACAAGGATCATCAACTGGTGAAGTTGCTGACATGTTAGCTTTAGCCTCAGTCTTTTAGCACAACAGCTATGAGGGCTGGAAGAAACAAAAATTAATTGATGAAAATGGAGGTGATGAAAATGCACATGAATTGAAAAATAGAGGGGTAAAAGTGGATGTGAAATTAAAAATAGTGATAAATTATCAAGTGATTTGATAAATTTTAAACTGATATGATGAAAACGGAGCCATGTTTCATTATTTTATCATTTAAAGAAAGTGGTCTCAAGGGTGGAAGTAACACAAAATAGTGGAAGAAATGGAAGTGATGAAAATGTATGTGAATTGACAATTGAGTGTAGCTCTGATAATCAACTGTCCACCATTCATTATTCACAGCACCTAACTGGCATTGATTGTTTACAGCAAGCAATTTTTGTTACTTCCGCCAAAACTGTCAATCAAAAGCCACGGCCACTGACTAACTGATCCCTTGCTGCTGGCCACCAGCCCGCTGAACATCTGCCTGCGGCGCTCTCCTCCCGGAGGTGTGGAGTGGGTGTGGTTTTTGATTGACATTTTGGGCAGAAGTAACAAAAATTGCTTGCTGTAAATGATAAATGCCAGTTAGGTGCTGTGAATGATGAATGTCAGACAGGTGATTATCAGAGCTACACTGTTTATAATAAAATGTCAATCAAGTTTATCAAATCAATTGTCAATTCACATACATTTTCATCATTTCCATTTCTTCCACTATTTTTTTTTGTGTTACTTCCACCCTTGAGGCCATTTCCCTTAAATAATAAATGATAATTTTGTGTTGTGAATGATGAATGATGAATGTAAGACAGGGAAAATGATGAAACATGGCTCTGTCTTCATCATATCACAACTTAAATTAATCAAATCACCTGATCATTTATCACTCTATTTTTCATTTCACATCAATTTTTATCATTTTATTTTTGTTACTTCCACTCCTCACAGACAGCATGTTTGTAGCCACAAAGTACATATTTAAAACCCCTTTTACAGGATTGTTTTAAAACAAGCTGGTTAGAAATATAAAAGTCAGCCAGAAACCTGATTCATAAAAGCATACATAGCACATACATGAACAACTTTTATATTCAACCTATATTGGCCACCTTTCTGAATAGATATAGTAGTGCAGTGCTATCAGCTGTAATGACCCACTCATCAGGCTACAGGATCATATCACAGCAATACAGCAGCGTGAGCTCCGTCTCAGCGTGTGGAGAAGAGGCGATGGACTTTGAGACTGTCCTTTTACAAAGCTATTTCAAACAGTTTGCAGTGTCTGCTTGACAATCCAGACACAGTTCATCTCCTGCAGCAGCAGGGGTTTTAGGTTTCATTTCAATTTTCTCTTTTTATTTCATGTGCGGGGCATTGTGCCGGGCTCAGCATGAGTGAGATTCACTGTTCAGGTATTCTGGGAGAAGAAAAGAAAGGGCATTGCTTGTGGCGCAGGACAAAAAAACTTTTGGAATCGCTGTAACTCAGCCATCATTAAATACTCAGTTTTCAGACCTTGCTGGCTCCACAGTAAATGGACATTTATCATGGTTGATTCAGCAGCCCGAGAGGTGGCTGGGCCAGTGTACATGACGGATGAACACCGGAATGCAAGCTAAATTCAATTAAGTGGCCTTTTGTTGTAAAGGTGGATCAACAAATCTTCTGGCGACAAGATAGGTGAAATAATGTTATTGTCTGTCGCCAAGCTATTAATTTAGAGGGTGCTACATGCTGCTAGAAATTCGTTAATCTTCACTTTTCTTTTGCTGACGTACTGTAAACACACTTTGCCGAATTTATCTAGTGAATACAAATGCTAGAGGTGTCTTAATTGAGTGACCATGACTCATGAGGTATCTCTAACTTTGGGGAGTATAGCAAATAAAGAGTTTTAGTGTTAGACATCCACTCTTGATTGCAGCGGTCCCTTAAGGAAACACAGTTCTGATTGTAAGTGCATGCTGTGCCCTATAAGTAGGAAGGGAAATTACGTGTGTCTGTCCACTTGAGTGTAAGTTACCCAACTCAACTTTACATAATCAGCAAGGTGTGAGTGTGAGTGTGAAATAAGAGGAAAATTAGTCATCAGCCTAAATCTTCACCCTTCACTCATGCTTATGCATGGCTGCGTACCTCATCAGCAAAAGTGCGTCTGCTGAGGATTCTCTCCAAAGTTGCCATTGCATCATAGCACTGCAGATGTGAAAACTCTGTGAATGAAACTTGTTGTTTACATAGAAATCCATGAAAGTCCGGGGAGGGAAATTGCTGAGACAAGAGGGAGCTGAAACAAATGGGAACATCATGTGCTCTTGCAGATAATAGTCTTTATTCTTGTCTTTTGTTCGGGGAGTTCTCACTCTAAAACTGTATGTTTTGTGCTACTGCTAAACGCTGTGAATTAAGATGTACAACAAATATCATAATTTAGCAAGACAGAAATTCTACAAGCTGCATTAGTGGCCCCTGTAGGCCATGCTGGTCCTGGACCAGACAGAAGCAGGAGCTTGCCTAATAGAAAAGCAACAACAACACAAAAGACAATGCTGTACAACTTTTAACTTTAAGTCAGGTTGGGGTTTAAAACCAAACTACAAAAGTATTATACAGGTTGCACAGATATAGGTAACTTTATTCTGATAATATACTGGTATCTTGCTAAAGATGTTAACAAGATTTGTCTAAACTAAGAATCTTATCTTATCTTATTTTTTATTTTTTGTAATTATACTGTCATCGGCTAATAGCACATTCATATATTGCACATTCCTGTCAATATTCCCGAAATTATGCAGCTTTCATACAGAACACACTTAATGCCTTACCCCTCTTATGTTTTTTTGTTTATTCTTGTTTTTATGTGTTTTTATACTTAATGCACCTTCAGTTGTGTTCTTGCATCTTGTAGATGTTGTTAAAATCTATTAATCGATAAAAAAACCTCTGTGTTTTGGGGATCCTGCGAGCAGCTGGTGGTGCATGTGGGTGTTTCCGGGTTAGCCACCACGGTCACCCTGGAGCAGTGCGGCCACAACAAAGGTTACAAACGCCTCGACAACTGCAGCTTCTGCCCGGCCTCCCAGTGCTGCGTGGACAGCGGCCCCGACTGCATACACTCCGTCCTGGACATGGATACGGTCTGCAAAAGGGTCAACGACTCCGGCCTCGGGGTCGCTCTTTCTGTATCTAAAGACGCTGGCAGGTACGTGATGTTAGAGAAAATTCACAGACACGCTCTGCTCGTCAGAGCAGGAAAAAAGCACAGGTGTTACTAATAATATTAGGGATGTTTTTATTGAAATATCAGTGCACCAGCATGCACCTGGAAACTTAAGCAGCTGAATGGAATTCAACCGTCATTCATTTTATTATTTACACCTGTTTTTCCTACTGGGACATGTCAAAATGTCTCTGTTATATAATGAAATACAGAAAGGAAATACAATAAATAAAATGTAAATTCATAAAAAAAAAAAAAGTCTGTTAAATGGTTAGCACATGATCAGTGATAACAAAAGTCATGTGATTTATCAATTGTTGCCATTGTTTTTATTGCATACAGGAAAATATTGAAGAGTTTGTTTTACATAAACAGATAAAATATATATAAATAATAAATAAAATAATAATAATAATAATAATAATAATGATGATGATAATAATAATAATAAATCAATCAATAAATGAATAAATAAATAAATAAATAAAATATTTATGAAAATATTTTGAGATATCTTATCAAAACAACCAAACACAAGTTTGGTTGATATTCTCTGGATTGGACATAAAAAGAAATAAAAATGGAGATATCGGGTTTTTTTGGCAAATTAACTCTTCATATATTATTATAATGCAGTAAATTATAACATAATTCCTTACAATCAGCCAACTAAATATTGCATATATTTAAAAGTTTAGTCAGATATGGACAAAATATATAGACGTCTATTTATATTAATGATGCAATATGTAATTGTCTTTTTTTGTCAGTGGAATTTGGTGTAAGTTAGATTTCTGTCAACATTTCCCGCTCATACATGTCCATGCCAAGACAGAATATTTGACACTGAATAATTACATGGTGATTAAGATTGTTTTATGACTCATTTTGAAATATCTTGGTGTCTTACATTAGCCGGGGGCATCTACTGTTTTACAGAGTTGACTCACAGCGTTCACGCTCACCACCTTGTTTTATGGTTTTCTCTCTTATCTCTTTGGCAAATGTGATAATGGAGACTTTACATGAGCTAACACCCATCCTCTGGCAGATATCTGTGTGACTACACCTACTACACCTCTCTGTACCTGGGGCAGGGCCACTCTGCCTTCATCCACGTGCCTCCGCTTGGAAAACCGTACAGCAGCCAGGACCTGGGCCGAGCTCTGCGGGCCGCCATACAGGAGATGCTGAATCTGCTGGAGCACCGCACGCACCGCTGCAGCAATCACACGCATCAACACCAGCAGCATGACCACTGATGACTTGTGTGCAGGGAGGGATGACCACTAGCTCCAGAAATGGGGGGAAAAAATGGCGTGAATTTCACATTTGTGGTCAAGAACGGGAGCTGGTGTCTGAAGTGGGTGCTTTTAACTGTAATATCAGTGCCAATTATGAACAGAATCTGAATTTATTCGCCAAGTACAACGTAGAAGGGATTTGTCTTGGCGATGTCCGCGTGCAATTCAGACAAAATGTACAGACAAAACGAGACAATGCAGGGACAATAAGTACATGCAGATAGAAATACAGTTAAAGTTTAAGTGCAAGAGTGTGCGTGCGTGTGTGCCGTGCATGCGTGTGCGTGCGTGCATGCGTGCATGTGTGCCGTGCATGCGTGTGCGTGCATGTGTGCCGTGCATGCGTGTGCGTGCGTGCATGCGTGCGTGCCGTGCATGCGTGCATGCGTGCATACATGCATGCGTGCGTGCGTGAAAGAGTGTTGCTAGGGTTACTTTATTCCACTACAGATTACTGAATACATGC
Organism: Heterobranchus longifilis; assembly: GCA_028570985.1. Lineage (NCBI taxonomy): Eukaryota > Metazoa > Chordata > Actinopteri > Siluriformes > Clariidae > Heterobranchus > Heterobranchus longifilis. The sequence continues at coordinate 6,246 of JAOVVB010132567.1, read as the reverse complement.
CCTAAAATATAATTCGTAACATATTCCGTTTCCATATTCCGTACTCAAATTAAGTAACATATTCTAAATACTTTGGATTACTTTTGGAATACTTCTAAATGCTCTTTCTGTCCTGACAGTGTCCTGGCTCTGCGTCTCCTCTCACGTTGCCACACGATTGAAAATATGACATTTAGAACAATTAAAACAAAATCAAACTAGAAGAACACTCGGAAAGCACAGACCTCGACCAAGGCCATGCCCTATCTCACAATGTTAACGAAAACAAAAAAATAATTTGTGTATCCGCCCCGTGATTTAAATCCAGTAGACAACAGACAAACTGAAGTGAAAACTGAAAACATGACCTCCTCGGTGGAGTAATAAATTAATCCCTTCAAGTAATCTGTTTTTAAAGACAGCAACTCTATTCAGAATACCACCAATGTAAACAGTAACTGTAATGGAATACAGTTACTCATATGTTGTATTTTAAATACAATAATGGTTATGACATTTACGACTTAAAAGTCAAATCTTTGAAGTAAAATATTCACATTTGACCTCATCACAGTTTTGACCTGAAAGTCAAAGTGTTGACTAAAGAAAAATGTTCCTTATAAAGTCGTAGTTTTGACTTGTAATATGTTTGTATCAGTGTGACTCACCATGAACATTTTATTTCAATCACTCCTGAGGTTTCTCTGTTTTTGTGCTGCAGAAATGTGTCTCCATAGAGACACCGAGTCGTGAAGTTTTCTACTTGACATAATAAATAAATATATTTCTCCCTCTGTTCTTTTCCTTATACATTCCCTCTGTGGACAGATCAATGTCAGTGTCCACCGTGTGTGTGTGTGTGTGTGTGTGTTTGCTGACCGCAGTGAGGGAGGAGGAGGTGACAGAATTCAATTGTCCTCTTGAAAATATCAACACTTTTCTTTGTATTGATCTTCTGACTCACGGTGTGCTTGTAAAGGAAATACAAAACAAATCCATCAAAAGAAACCGCTGAAGTCATCAATACTAAACCTTTGCCGCACTTGTCCATTTGTTATAAACCTTCACAGACGAGACACCTATGACATCACATCGTAGGATTTCTGGGTAGTGAAGTCTAAATGCTGGACTACGTGGACAAACAAACAACATGTCAATCATTTACTTTACTTCTCTCCGTGATGAAACCAGTCCTCGCGGGCCGGCGCTCAGCCACAGCACGACACAGAGCAGAATGGATCTCATCCTTTTGTCACAAACACAAACCTGTAGTACGAGTGATTTGCATGCACTTGCTTGCCAAATTCCCACTCCCTCCTCCTCCACCTCCTCTTCTGTCTCGTCCTCCTTCCCTCTCCCTCATGACTTTCATTAAAGACTGCGGGGCCTCCTGCCGAGCGCCGGGCAGGCAGACAGGCCGGCAGAGAGACAGACAGGCAGAGCCACCGTGGGTTAGCTGCACAGATCTGAAGCCAGTTTCAACTCTCCATGCCAGTAATCTATAAAGAGGAGCGGAGAAGGAGAGGGATGTGTGTGTGTGACGGGGGCTGCTGGAGGAATAAGGGGGTCGTGGGATGAGGAGAAGTGTTTCCATATGGTGATGAAAAGCAAGAATACCTGGATGAGTGCCACTAATCTCTGCTGAGAGGTGCAGCAGTTTCACGTGCTAATAGCGGTGACATGCAGAAGGTGGGACAGACGTGAGGCCCATCTCACCCAGCGTTACCTGGGTCACATGTCAAAATCAGAAGTCACGTATGATGTATCGATCACCAAACACCAGTTGAGTATTGATGTGTTGTTGCTGCGATAAGTCCTGTTATTCAGTTCAACCAGAACATGCTGGGTATTTAGAAATCCAGAAAGAATTTCAATACCGTCACAAAATACAGATGCACCTCTTTATACAAAGATGCTGCATGCGTGTGTGTTCATGTTACTGCAGGACTCTGTACTCCCACCAGAGCGTCGCTGTAGGAACACACAACATTTCTTTCATCAACCATGGAGGAAATAATGACTATTGCTGCTTTTGTTGTGGAAATCCCTGATACGTTGGAAAACCAAACGGCGTTGTGTCTGGATTCACATCACCCAGATGAACGGATGACTGCTGGTTCCAGCTCTACCTGAGATACTGCTGATGATTTTTATTTACAATAAACGGCTCAAAAGTACACTGAAATGACTGCAGCATGATGTAGATTTGTGTCACGTCTGTTCACAAGACAACAAGCAAACAACTTCTAAAATGCTTGTTTTCTGAATGGAGTTCAGATCCATCAATATTTCGCCACACAATTTTTTTTTTCACACAAATACCGTCATAATACTGTAACCCTGGTACAAAAGCAAGACATGGAAAAATCAATATGGCCCAAGACTCGCACCTCCTGCAGCTGAAGTCTAACTGAGACCGCTCTGGTGTCCTGGGACTGCGAGGGACCTGGCTGTGACGCTGGATGACCAGTTGTCCTTTGCTGCCAACATCGCTGCAACAATCTGCTCCTCTATAGATTCCCCACATCGAGAGAATACGTCCGTCCCTCACACAGGAGGCGGCCCAGGTTCTGGTTCAAGCTCTTGTCATCTTACGTCTATACTCCTGGAACTCGCTCCTGGAGCGTCTGCCTGCATTTTTATTATTTATTTGGATCCACATTAGCCACTAGCAAGGTAGCAACTCTTCCTGGGATCCACAGAAGGATGTGCCATCCGACCTCAGCAGATAATCCAGAATGCAGCAGCCTGGCTGGTCCCCCACACTACCCGGCTCCTCTGCACCCTGTGCTGGCTGCCAGTCGCAGCTTGGATGTGATTCACTGGTACTTGCCTACCATGCTGTGAACGGCTTAGGGCCATCGAACATCCTCTGCTGCTGCCAATCGTCTCGCTGCTCCGTCACTACGAGGGGCCCGGCTGCCGCTCGACAAAATCAGAAACAAAGTTTGCTGTCCTGGCTCCACAGTGGTGGAAGGAGCTCCTCATTGACATCAGGACAGCAGAATCTCTACAGGTCTTCTGAAAACTCACCTGGTCAGAATGCATCTTGGCCCATAAAAAAAAAACTTTCCCGATCTCTTGTTTCTAAAATGGAGGACTTCATTCCTTATTCAATATGATTTTTCATGGTTGAATGCACTTATTGTATGTCACTTTGATAATGATTACAAATCTTGTCCATTCCTGCAAACATTTTGCTGTGGAAAAGATTTTCTGGGGTCAGCCAACTGATCAATGTCAGGTGAAAGTTGCTTATAAGTTGAAAAACGTTTCTCGTTGCTTATTTTGCATCATACATGATCGACCTTTTTCACACAGCTGACCGCCAATCAAACAGAGAGGACAATGTCCTCTCTGTCCACTGTCCCATAAAGCTCATGATGGTACAGACTTTATGAGTCAGTAATCAGAAAGGACAGTATTTACCAGGATCAGAACCTCCCATGTGACTGTATTTATAGAAATGAAAAAGGCATTGGCAGGGATTTTTCATCAGCAGCAGCAGATCTGCAGCCCAGCAGGCTGCTGGATAACCACCTCTCTCTCCCTCCAGCAGCACAAATGTCAGCAGAAAACCCACGGCTTGTTCCTCCTCTCTGGGGGTCCCAAGGCCTTCCCTCCGCTACCCCTCCACCCAGCAGACAGCCGTAGGTTCAGACAGCTCGTACCACCGCCGCCCGACTCCGCCAAGTTTCCAAATGCCATCATACAGCAGCTCTGGCCCTCGGGCCAGGACCATGGGAGGAGGACAGGGAGAAATGAAGAGGAATAGGTGGAAGGGCACCCAGGGGCGTTACCATCACTTCACAAGTGAGGGGCGGAAGAAGAGCTTTTTTTCTTTTGCTGTCTTTCACACCCAGCCTGGAAAACACTACCAGCAGTTCTCTTTGTTACAGAGTACTGTAAGAATCAGACAGTCCACCACCGTGGTCCAGGCTGAAGACTGCCAAACTGCCAGCCCGGGGGCCATTTCCGGCCCCCTCTCCCCCTCCCTCCGGCCCACGACATGATGTCAAAAATATAATACAATCCGGCCCACAAAACTATTTTGTTAATATAATTACTATTTAAACCATCCCATTCATATACAATTTAAAATCCTCCTCCAGACACGGGGTTAGCATATAAAAAACACCAAATAGTCATGCTATCATGGTTAAAGACTTGATTTTCAGCAGAGGGGTCTTTAAATAAAATCACTCCTTTAAAAAATATGTTTCATTTGGGACAAAATAATGTCAAAGGTCAAAGGCACCCGTGACTGCCCAGTCAGGTTTTGAGAGCGGGTGGCCAGCAGTGGCCCCAAACCAGTTTGAGTTTGAGACCCCTGCCCTACAGGATGCATCCTACTGACTTTGGTAATCACCTCACTGTTCCTCTAGCACCACCATGGTATCTATATTTTAATTTATCAAATCATTTTACTGAAGGTCACAGCTAATCCCATCAGCCTTGTACTTTGTATTTAGAGCTAATGAGTAAATGTTAGCATGCTAACCTCACCTGCTAAACATCAGCATGTTAGAATGTCAGTTAGTATGGTGATGTTAGCGTGTAGCTCCACTCTATAACAACAGCCTCACAGAGCTGCGAGTGTGGCTATAGATCTGCTCAGTACCTTTTCTCCCCCCCCCCACATTTTGAGTGGTCATGTCTTATCATTGTCTTCAAAAATAACAATAACAAATCCATGGCGTGCCAGGAAAAAAAAAACGAATCATTCTCATGGAAACACTGAAGTGTCACAAACTGCAGTTCCTCCAATGGCCACTTGGTCATCCCCATAGACTCCCATGTTAAAGTGCCCAAGATAAAGACAAATAAATAAACATGTTTACAGCCTGGTACAAAAAATGGTTAGAGCTAATTTCCCCGTTCATGACAACTTTTACACAACTCACCTAAATGATATTCAGGCTTAAAGTTCTGTATAATGAAGGGCAGGGCTGCTTTGAGTGACAGGTGGGTGTCCACAGACTTCATTCAGCCCGCCTCAGCTCCATCCACACTCCACCTCTTTGTCCGTTTTTGGATTAGCCCAGAGTTAGGCGGAGTCAGACATTGCCACTGCTTCATCCTGACTCTTCAGAATCCTGACGTCACGGAGACTACGTCCATATTAGATACAGTCTCTGGGTACTCCTGGCGAGGAATGCCTCTTCACGAGTTAAAGGTACAGTAGACTATATGATGCAACTGTAAACAAAAGGGTCTTTTACATTTCCTTGCTCTTGTGTGATCATTAAAAAAATAAATCTCTTCGAGGACACGCAGCTGTCTCTCGACTGCGATCGTTCCAGATCTAAAGTGAGTTCGGAGGGTGGAAGGTGAGAATACCAAAGAGAATCCATTTGGACAAAAAGAGAAGAAAAACAGAGGAAAAAGAAAAGAGCAAAACATTAATATGCAGAAAAAAAGACAAATATGGAAGAGATTTAGAAAAAGAGAGCGGCTGATCCAATAAAAACAGTAAAGGGGTTTGTCAGGAGAATAAAGGAGATAGGATATCCCTAATCCCCTGCAATATTAATGTCTAAAATGTCATTAATAAGCTGCTGAAGTGATGGTGGCCGGGACCACACAGCGTTGAAAAAGGGCTGTCTACATGAAGGTAGCTGCCAGGCCCTGTCAGACAGCAGCGCCGGCTAATGAATGAGCAGAAAGCCACTCCAATCAATCAGCCGGGATCTCTGTGTGCCCCCGGTACAGGTGAGGTCTGGTGTGGGGTGACCAGCACTGTCAGCCCCCCCCAGCCCCGCCAACACACTGCAGCATCTCAATGAGCTGCCTATTAATAGGACTGTGTGTGTGTGTGTGTGTGTGTGTGTGTGATCCACAGTGGAAAAATATTTCCATGAAGAGAAAAATCTGAGTTTAGAGTAGAATTAGGATTATTGGGTTTTGGAGTCAGGGAATGAAATTTGCCAATAACAGACCTCCCACTGATGTGTGTGTGTGTGTGTGTGTGTGTGTGTGTGTGTCAGTCAGAGTGAGACAGTTCTAACTACAAATACAATGCTACACACCATGTGTGTTGTATAATTATGGGTGCAATATAAATATAAGTGAAAGGTGTTTATAGTGTTCATAGATATTTTATTTTTGTTTGTTTTGTTTCCTGTTTTGCTATCTGTTTAATTTGTTTTAATCCACATTTGCCGTTTGTTCCTACTCTCTAATATGACCCCTGCAACGTATTATTCGCTCTGCTGAGAAGGTGATTGGCTGCAACCTGCCGTCCCTCCAGGATCTGTATGAATCCAG
>JAOVVB010132547.1:0-12241 GCA_028570985.1 Heterobranchus longifilis | reverse complement strand
ACGACAGGGAAGAAAATCAACTGTGTTGGTATGTGTTCATTGAATTTTCTGTACCAGCACTGTGTGCAGGTTATTAATTTTTTTTTTAAGAAAAAAAATCTTATTTTGTGTGCCAAGGAGCACTTTTTTCTCTTTTTGAGGTAGGCCTGTCGAGTATCTTTTTTTTAAATACTAGTATTGTATCGAAGTTTAAAATCCTGGTATTATGACAACCTTACCACAGACACACAAACAGAAACACACACATACAGTAAACACACCTTTGGACAAGTAGCAGCAAGCTGACATAAAGGGTCTTATTACTGAGTGCCACAGAGGGTGCTAATAGGGATTTTTCTTAACACCACCAGCATAGACCTTCTACCTCACACCAATGAGGTGCTAACTGGCCCACACACATTCCTGGATCTTATTAATGGACGAAGCTTGTAAATGTGCACTGACCTTTAGCTTGAAGAGGAAGACTGGTAGCTGCTTGCAGTCATTTCCAGGCTGCTATGTGCCTGTATAAGGACATTTATTTAATCTGGTATTTTAACCATGGCAAACCTGATCACCCAAATACAGAGAGGAGAAGATTTAGCACATACAGTCATGAAGAAAATCACAAGAGAACTGGGTTAATTGAGGTGTAATTTAATTTTGCATACCATAAATGCTGAATGATTGTTTGAAGAAAGTGCACGTTTGCAGCAATGCCATAATGTAAAAATACTCCATTACAAGTAAATGTCCTGCATTTAAAACTCCAAAAGTAATGAGTATGCATACAGTAGCCTACAGTGTTGCATATACTGTTGTGTAGTATAATCTGTCGCAATACATAATTGTATATAAACTACAATTGCCACAATTACTTTGTAGTAATTAAAGTAGCCTAACTTTTAAAATGTAGATACTTAGGTAAAGTACAGAGGCTGGGGCTAATAGGGCCTGTTCGATTTTTCCACTTGAATCCCATTCAGAAATACTGAATAGGCTACATTTATAGATGTCATGGTGTGAACATTGTTTTATTGTGTAAATATTGTAGTATAATGGTATGGAAGTGAAGTAGCTTCATATTGTTATGTTTCTATGGTCATTTTATGTCCAAAACAATTTAGCAAGGTGACTACTTCCGGTTGGAAATTCAACCAATCAGTCAGCTGCGCAAATCTCGCGATATTTCCACAAATCCTTATGCGGGAAAATCGTGTTTGTGTGTATATTATTTCTTCACATCGCCTACAGTTAATGTAGCTAACAATACATGATGGGATCCCGTGTAATAGAGCTGTTTTCAGAAATTGACAAGCTCCGTGCTGAACTGCTGAATAATGTCGAAGTCATGACAGACTGTCAGCGTGTTGAAGAAGAAATCAGCCAGTAAGTTCCGGCTGCTAGCTAACTTGATGTTGTTAACTGTGTTAGCTAGCGTTACATCCAACAGGTGCCAACACCACCTGCGCGTTTCCTTCTACAAGTCAAATGTTTGCTGTGAAAAAGGTCTATGCAACTGGTATTTCACTTGTTTATAAGTATAATGATTGAGTAGTTTGTCAAAAAGCAGTTTGGCTATATTTGACTCTGCACTGTGAGTATGTTAGGTTTACACGCGGACAGCTAGTTAGCTAACTTAGCTATCCATCACAAACTAGCGTTAACCAAGACATAACGCGAGCGCTGTACTAACGTTATTCACTTTACTAATAACATTGTCAGATTGGGCCCATTGCGATAAAATATCAATTGTGGTCTGTGTCTAACAAACCTGTGTAGTGTTGATTTGACATAACAAGTAACATTATACAGTTAGTTACTTTGCAAATTCAGATAGATAATTCACACGTAATCATCAAATACATTATGATGCATTACCATTATGTGTGTACAGCTGCTAATATTATCATTAACATATTATCATTATTATCATGTACAGTTTTTTTTTTCACTATTATTCTCATGTCATCAGTATCATGTATCATCATAATGTGTACAGCTTTCACTAATATATGAGTCGTCATATTATCATAATGTGTAGCTTAAAAAAAAAACCGGACCACAAGAAATCCTATAATGTCTTACTGTTACTTTCTACGTGCCTCTGCAAATTCCCCCCTGGGGGAAGTTTTGAATTGAATCATAGGTTATACGACTTTATTGAAGCTACCCAGCAGTATTATCTGCACTTTTACCAGCTGCAACATTAAAGTGATGAACACATTAATGCATCAATAATTATATCACATAATATAATGTACATTATTCTTAAATGGGCTATTCTGCACAATAAGTACTTTTACTTTTGGTATATTTTTATCCTAATTCTTTACATTTTGAATGCAGGACTTTTACTTGTAATAGATTATTTCTACACTGTGGTATTTCTACTTTTACTTAGGCCTAAGTAAAAGATCAGAGTGCCACCACTGACAGCAAGTAATCTACAGATAACTTGTGTATTAATATACCAGGGATGATAAAACAAAACAGAATAGTCTATGTTTAAACTTTAGAGATATGTTTGACGTAGGTAGATAATCACCGCAAAAAAGTTAGTTTTTTGAGCAAAAGCAGAAATAGCAAAAATATTAATTAGATCAATGAGGAAAAACTGACACCAAGAATTCAAATCATATTCAGTGAATCCAAACTATAGGCTACATTTTTTTTTAAGTTAAGTAAATTAAAGGTAGATATGTTCAGCAATAGATCTTGACACTTTACTCCACAGTTGTTCACAGCACTGTGTCTTTATTTCCAGCAGGGAAATTTTGAGCCGCATTGAAAACGTGATCCTTGGAATAGTGACGAGTCTTTCCAAAGATGAGGCCCCTGTCCTGGCACTGCCCAACAGATCCAGCTGGGCCAACGTCAGGTAACTTTATTTAAACACGCTGTAGCATGAAACATTTTTCTACCCACCATTTTACACACCGACTGTGTGGGATCTGTGTAAGCCGTCTGACCTTTTTAAAAGATAAACACAAGCAGTCATGTTGTGTAAAGAAATAAATAAACATTTACCGACAGTTTTTTTTTTGTGGGAGGTCAGGCCACACAAGATGATCAGATTGCTGTTTAATACACAACTGTGCCTGAATTTGTATAAGGGGTGTTGTAAGCAGACTGCACGGGCAACCAGGTGGTAGTTTTGTTTTTTGGTTCAGGGAGATTGAAGTTGAAATAACTTCCTGCTGCTTAAAAGATGACAGAATGATAAGGAATTGCACTGGCCTACACACACATACACACAAACACAAATTTAGCCTACAAAGGGCTTTAATGCGACAAGGCTGCGGAGACCTTATGCTCGGAACAAAGCAGACTGTCTGGTCTTGTTTGGATCAAACCTCGCCGCAGCTTAAAACACATTCTGGCTCAGCCCTTTCAAATGTGAGAATCCCACAGATTGAGCGCCAAAGGTTTCACAGAGGAATCAGGAGGACGGCGAGGTACGGGGGAGGACTTCTCACAGGTAGCCCTCAGGGTGTGGGGAGTTTTAGATGGCTTACAGGTGGGGAGGCTGATTTTCAAAGTAATCTTCAAAAGTAAATGTATCACACACAGTTTGTGTAGATTTCTTGTGACGATGGTGTCTTTTCTTCCTTTCTTTTCCACTTAAATTTCCATATGTTTTTCTTTCATTACTTCCTAAGTTTTCACAGTGCCATCGGGCTTCAAATGAGTTCCGAAAGTTCTGTCACCACCGTTCGGAGCGACTGTCCGTCGTCCGCCGCTAAGTTTGGTGAGAAGATCCACACACCTCTCTTGTTATATTGTGTCTTATCTGTTCGTGACAACCGACATTCCTTTTAGTCAAAAAACCATTGCAGTTGTTCTGTACTTCATGTGGCTTTCATTTATATTCATTGTGAACACATGCATAAACTGCACAAACGGCAGTAAAAGTCAGACTTCGTTTTAGGTGACAAATTGGCAGAGACAGTATATGTTGAAAGAGGCTTTTAGGGATCAGTTTACCACATAGATACCCTAATTAAGAACAGAATATGTTTTTATCCACTCCAGTCCCTTTTTAAAAGATGTAATAAGTAGGGATGAGACAATAATCGGTTTTATTGTGGATCACGAAAAATAAAAACACTCACAATAAGTTGATCGTGGTGAATTTCCATTATCGGGATAATCGTGAATATTCTCACGCTTTGACTGCAGTTTACTACAGTGTCCTATCTGTGATGCAATAAAAATATTTGTTGTGTTTCGAGGAAAAAACACACAATTTTATGAGAAAAAAGTCGTAATGTTTTGAAGAAAAAACACAAGTCCCAAAAAAGGAAAATGTATGTTAAAGTGATTCCAGTGAGTTTTAGTACCATTTTTTAAAGTAAACATATTTTGTTGATTATCGGGATAATATCATGAATCACAATTATTTTGGCCAGGATAATCGTGACGACATTTTCATATCGTCTCATGCCTAGTAATAAGTGAATATAATGTTTATCATGATTGATTTTGTTTTGTTTGTTTCTCTGTTTGAAGCACAAATTGTCAAGATTCTTTTGGTCATCTACAGACTTGTGCAGAGCGACTCGTACGCGACCAAAAGGTTATTTGTCATCAATTCACATTTTAAATTATCATTAAAGCTAAATAAAATTCATGTTCTTTACGTGGCAGGTTTTTTTTCTTGTGAAATAGTTTTGTTTTGCTGGGTTATTCCTGAATGTGAAGATTTTGTTTCCACAGAGACATCTATTACAACAATACACAGCTGTTTGGTTCACAAAAAATTGTTGATAGTATCGTGGATGATATTTCCTGCATGCTAAAGGTTCCTCGCAGATCACTGCACGTGGTAAGTGTATGGTGTGTGTGTGTGTGTGTTAATGTGAGAGACAGTGTATTGTGTGATTGCATGGTAGAAAACACACACCTCAGACATTAAAACCTTGTAGCAAAATTCCTTTGGAAATTGGTTATTATTAGTTCAGGTCGCACAGATGAAATGTGTTAGTTTCGTGCGGTATTTTAAGCATTTTCTTCTGCTTCGTGTCTTCGGAAACACCTGTGGGGGAAAAAAGGTTCTTGTGATCAAACAGAAATTGAATTAAAGTTGAATTCAAAGAGGTTGTGTGAGAAGTATGTGTGCATGTGCTTGTGTCAATATGAGCAGGCATTAACTTGTGTGTTTAACTTTTATGTCACCAGATGGCCACGAGCAAGGGATTCATCTCAGGTGATCTGTGTTATCTGGAGGAGGACGGCACAAGGATTGACTGCCGCTCCAGCTCTGCTGTAAGTTCCATCAACAACCTAAACTAACTGCTTAATTTACTGAAACAGTCTTTATGTTATTAAACATTACATCAACTATGACTTCCCATACAACTAAACTGCATTCTCAAAACATGTTTTCGCCCAGATGACCTTTGCCTTTGACGTATCATGAATACATTTCTAATCAAAGTCTGCGTAAATCCATTTAAGGATGAGGTTGAGGTGGATGGATTGAAGAAACACAGAACTTTGACCCAGGAGACCGCTGTTCCGTGTCCGTGTAAAACCAAAAGTCAACGTTGACTTATTTTAACTTGTTTCAAATGTGTAACTTAATACTTAACTTGTGTCACGTAGGGTACTTTTTTTTTAAACAGGTGCATTTATTGTTTTTTTATATATATACTTCAGTTATTAAAACAAAAACAGAAAACAAGTAATATACACTGCTATGACAGGGCAATACTCTGAGTTCTTTTTCAAGGTCCAAAATAGATAATCAGAAAATGCTACCTATACAAGTATTGGCGGCCCCCCCCCCCAAAAAAAAAACACAGCAAAAGGAAATGCACACAATTATGTTGTCACCGAGCAATTAAGGCAGTTAGACTTCTGTAGCTTTCTCCCCCTCTAGAAATGTTCACATCTTATCAAAGGTTGAATATTTACCTTTAATCATAAATAATCAAGTTTTTTAAGGGCAAGAGAGTGTGACAGTCCGGCAAGCCAGGCTTGTAAACTTGGTCTGGTAACAGATTTCCAGGATTTGGCGACGGTGGACACAGTCGCTGTCTTATCTGCCTTGCTTAGTTTACAATTCACAGGAAACATTCCAAGGATTTAGGGCATGCTAATAACATGTGAAAGGATATCCAAAACCTCTATCCAGAAAACCTGGATATTTGGGCAGTCTCATAGGCAATGAAATAGTGTGCCCTTTGTTCCACATTTACTACATATGTTTGGGATATTGGGATTGAATTTATTAGCTTAAGGTACTTAGTTAATTTAACCTTTGCAACACATACTTAATTTAACACAAACCATCTTTTTTGTAAACCTAACGGAGTAGTTTTGTTGGCGAAACCTCACCATGTGTTTAAAACTGTAAAATATGGTTCCCTCGAAACGTAATTGAGAACGCAGTTTAGTTTTATGGGAATGTAATTTTTAGCAGACAGGGTTGGACTTAAAAAGGTACCCTGAGGAGTTTTCATCATAAAAAACAAAAAAGTAGTTTTTGTTTCTCACCAAAACAATGCATCAACAGCTCCACAGGGTACCTACTGTTTCCTACCAAACCAACAATAGTACAGATGGTACAGATAGTACAGATAGTATCAGGCTTATGACAGAAAGGAAAATATTTAAACATCTTTTACTAGTTGAATCAATTTTTATGGCTGTATTTTCTTTTAGGCTGTTGCAGTTTCATCGAACATCGGTGGGATTAGAAGTATCCTTTGAGATCTGTTGGAGAGTTTTACTGTGTATGCACATGACTTCGCTTTCTGTCATAATATAGTTTATATATTTATTTCTAGGGCTGCTCGATTATGGCAAAAATCATAATCCTGATTATTTTGGTCAGTATTGAGATCATGATTATTTAAAGCGATTACTCATTGACTTTGGAAACATCATGCATTTATTGAACCCTTCTTTCTAACAGTGGATTTTCTTGAATTTGATTATAATGTAAAAAAAAAAGAGAAAAAAAAACAGTAGATTAATAAATAAAATAAATAATATATAAATATATATACATTTAAATTAATTAATATAAACTGCTTAACATACATTCAATATATAAAAATAATAAATCAAATTAAATTAGACCAAAATAAATGAGATCAAACATGTTGTAGTGCACTGCTGCAACCTATTGAAAACTGCTAAACATCTATTCAACATTTTGGTAAACTATATTCAACATATTCCAGTCAGTAACTCAGTGAAAACAGGGAAAAGTACACCGCTGTAAAGGAAACGGGTGCACTGGATTTATAACTCAAGACAAAACGAGAGCATCGCTGTGAAATGGAATGCTGCACAATAATCGTTTTATCTCGATTATCTTGTTTTCATAATCGTTGGAAGTCAAAATCATAATTGAGAATAAAATGTGATTAATCGCCCAGCCCTATTACATCCTGTGTGGAGAGGACACTACATGTTTGCAGGGTCTGTGTTTTCCTTTTATCACGTACAGATATCGTATCATCTGCAAAATTTGTCCTGATAGTTGAGAAGGATGCAACGTTTCAGAGACTACTGGATGACAACTTCTGCACAAAGCTGTCTCCTTGCATCATCATTACAGTGTGTTTCCTTATTTAAAAAAAAAATGCAATTAGAATTTCTCAAAAAGGGGCAGTATGCTCCACGCAAGGACGCAGACGCAAATGACAACACCTGGTCCAGCTGGCGCAAACACACGTCCCCAATGAACACACTAACCGTGCGCTATTACGCACCGGTGGATGTAGCAAACATCAGTCCTCACAGGGGCAATATTGAGATATTCAAAGCGTTTCCATGACAACAGTAGTAAATAAACGTGGCGTCTGTAGAGGGATGTGTACAGCTGTGCTTTCTGCACAGAAGGAAGAAAAAAAGTAAACAGACGTTCAGCTAGAGCTTCGTCAAACTGGTCGCCATGGTGATTTTGAGCGGAAGTCGCACAGACTGGAGCTCGCGCTTGCGTTACGATTTTCCTGTGACACATTTCTCAACGCAACGACGCATGAAATAGATCTTGCGTAGCTCAAAGCGTCTGCATCCTTGCGTGGACCGTGTTTCAGGCCTTTGTGTTCTGTATGCATAATAGGTGTGTGTGTGTGTGTGTGTGTGTGTGTGTGTGTGTGGCTCAGGGTAAAGGCGTGCCAGATGTGAACAGCAGGTTGATGGTGAGAAAGCTTTGGGACACGCTGCACATCCCCATCTTCGCTCTGGTGGATGCTGACCCTCACGGTACTCATCATCTGTCTTGAGTGCAAAGCAGTTTTTTACCTCTCGCACACATACTTCACATATTTCCACACATTTAACAACACTTGACTGTCTTTTCATCACAGTTGGGTTGCATGTCCCGCTAAGCTGGCAGATGTTAGCACCTGTCCGCTACGTCATGGTGCCTAGTCTGACTATTATTTCCTCTGGCGTGATCTCGTTCCTGGCGGGATGGCTCAGTTTCCATCCCATACCTCTGACCCTTTTCCCATTGCATGGCGAGACACATATGTAATGCTTTACTTTGTTCTAAGCTCCGTTACACATCTCGGAGGATAATTGCTCTGGTATGTCGGTGATTGCAGCGTGTCTGTGTCCCTCCCTCTGATTTTCCCAGGGATTGAGATCATGTGTATCTACAAGTACGGATCAGTGGTGAGTCCCGCCATGCCACTTATTCCTGTACTGTATATTATCCAATGTGGCCTGTTCAGTGTCTCTCTGTTAGCAATATGTAATTATGCCCCTCTTTTAAGTAAAAAAAAAAATGGCCCAATCATCCATCTCTGAATATTTAAACTGACATTGTATGGAGTGAAAATGCTGAGTGATTGTGTGGCTCTGTCTTTGTTGATCTCTGTGATGTTTGTGTAATCTCCCTTGTGTTCATTAACTTCATTGTGAACATGTGGTGGGCATAATATGTAGGTACAGAGCTGATTAGTGTGTTTATTTGAGATGTATTGTGTATATGCATTCTGTGTGTGACTGGGCGTGTGTGTGTGTGTGCGTGGGTTTTTCCACAGGCCATGTCGTTTGAGGCCCACAGTCTGACCGTCCCCAGCGTTATGTGGCTAGGCCTCCTCCCCTCTGACCTCCAGAGGTTTGGACTCAACATTCGCTACTTCCTACTTCCTCCTCCCGCCTCTAATTGGGATTATATTCTGGGGACATTTAGATTGTTTGTTTTGGTTGCTGTTGCTGTCGCCCTCACTTTTTTTTTCCCCCTTCAAGGAACTGCATCTGAGAGCATATTGAGTTTTAAGTATATGTCCCCTTGAACAAATTTAGTCCAAAAGAGCTTTTTGACATACATTTAATTGTAGTCTGTCCAGTTTTTTCCTTCCTATGTTTCCCCCTAAACATATACATAATAACTCCCCAATGCGAGTCTGGTGAGAATGGGAGGAAACGTACTGTAGGGACGACATCCATCAACAGAACTGCCTGCTGGCTGCTGTCACTTTCAGGAAATCAGTTTGGTTATGTGTAGTGAAATCCACATTTAATTCTTCAGGTTGCGGGTTCCCGAGGACGCCCTGATCCCCCTCAGCAAGAGAGACGAGAGCAAACTCAGCAGCCTCCTCAAACGGCCGTACTTAGCCAGCCAGCCAGACTGGCAGAAAGAGGTGAGCGAGGAAAGTGCTTCAAAGTAGAGTGAAGGATGGACGTAGCATCGACATTTGTGAGCTAAATAAAATGCGATGAGAGGAAACGTATCACTTAAAGTAACCTAGTCATGAGACTGAAATATAATTGCTTATTTTTCTCTCCTTAGAATTGTATTGGTGTTATCCTATTTAGACATAATGTTGGTAGTTCTCATGTCTAAATGAAGTTAAATTTGGCCCTATTCTGTCACAGCGTGAGATCAAATACTTCATGTGAATTTGTTCGACTAAAACACTAAAAATGTTTGACTCAATTGGATGAATGTGAGTTTTAACCCTTACCATGTGATTTTCAGTTGATTCATCAGTAAAAAGGAAATGGTCTGATAGATAAAGATCACCATATTTAACACGATTACTCACTGACTTTGGAAACGCAATTTGTTTTAACAGTGGATTTTCTTGAGCTATAAATATAATTCAAATGAAGAACAAAGAAAAAACAAATGTAAAAAAAGATATATATATATATATATATGACATTTAAATAAATAATATAAAAATAATAAATACAAATAAAGGATCGAATAAAGGTCAACTATGTTGTAAGCAACCTACTGAAATCTACTGAACATATATACAGTATATTAAAATAATGAATAGAAATTAATTAAACCAAAATAAATGACATCACATATGTTGTAGTGTACTGCCACAACCTACTGAAAACTCCTAAATATATTTTCAACATTTTGGTAAACTGTATTCAACATATTCCAGTCAGTAAGTTAGCAAAAACAGGCGAAAGTGCACCGCTGTAAAGGAAAGTGCGTTAGATTTATAACACAAGACAGAACGAGAGCATCATTATGAAACAATGCAGCACAATAATCGCTTTATCTCCATTATCTTGTTTTCATAATCGTTAGAAGCCAAAAATAGAATTTGATTAATCGCCCAGCCGTACATGAGCCTAATAATGTTGGTCTGAAGTACCCTGTTTCTTTTTCAAAAGGAAAAAAAAAGTGTTCTTCCTCAGAGGTTTACACAGTTTTAACATCTTTGCTCATGTGACACACGGTGTAGGAATGTGTGTGAGAGGACTCTTAGCTCGCTGGTACTGAGGATACAGAAGAGCCTCTCTGTTGTGGAGTGGCTGTTAGAGATAAACACCTGATGATTTATGCTTGTTTGCACGGCTTCCTCCTGCATGCTCCTTAAAACCGTGTGTTTGCTCTCGTTGTAGATGGAACTGATGCAGCAGAGTAAGGTCAAGGCTGAGATACAGTCTCTAGCAGCCATAGCTCCTGATTTCCTCACCAGCATCTACCTGCCCAATAAGCTGCGTTACGGGGGCTGGGTATGAGCACAATGCTGCCACTTAGTGGAATAACACCAGAACTGCTAACAAAGGTAGCAAAACTAAAGAAAGACATTGAAATATTAAGTTAAGTTGGATTGTAATGTTTGCATATTTATTAGTGTTTATGTTTTCTAATTGTGTTTAAGAAATGTCTCATCCTATTATTAAAACCCTGTAATCCCATTGGCAAGTTAGAGCAGTTTCTTTGGTCTTTGTATTCTTGTTGGCCTTGTTTATACTCCCAAGATGTTTGGACCTGTTGCAAAATCACCAAACAGGCTCTGTTGATGAGTTTCATTCATGGAGTTAATTATTGTACAATTGTTTCAGCATTATCTTGCATGCTTTACAAACACCAGCGTGCATGCTGGTGCAAAGACTACAAGTGAGCAGATAATGATGATTTAGAGGTTTGGATCTGGAGGATCTGTGAGGCTGTTTGTTCATTAATGCACAACATACAAAGGCTCACGCTGCTGTTCTTTATATAATCTGTTCTCCAGCAGGTGGAGACAGTGCTCAGTTAATGGGAGAATGGGGCAATAGTGTGATATCATACTCATAATGTGGGTAAATTGTTGTCAGACAAATTTAGAGAAAATAACCACTATTAATAATAGTAGCAGTACATCAGGCAGGTCCACGGCATTTCAGGCCTTTTAGAGAAGAGGGCCATTTTATTTAATTTATGCATGCTTCCTTTTTACATATTAATTTATAATTTCCTAGTTTAAACAGTTTAAGAAACTTTTATTGTTTATCAGATCAAAAAATGAGTTGCTTTGAGTAAGTAAATGGGAAAAGTGGGTCTAGAACATCCAAAAAACGTATAGATTTAAAAAATAAAAAAAGCCCATTACTAGTGGTAGAAGTATTCAGATTACTTACTTAAGTAAAAGTATAAACACCACAGTATCATTACAAGCAAAAAGCCTACATGCAAAATGTAGTTAAGTAAATAATTGTGCAGACCATGTCTGTTATTATTATAGTATTGAATCATCAGTATTGGTGCATGTAAACATTCTTTCATGTTGTATGTTGATGTTGAGCTCATTTTAACTGTTTTATGTACATTTGGGTGGTTTAATCTATAGCAACCTATCATATATAAATGTAATGTTTTGAAATTCTTTTGGAGAAATAATATCCACTAGTAACTAGAGCTACCCTCTCAGTCGATTAGTCGAGTAATCGGTCATTTTGGTCTTAGTCGATAAGATTTCTTTAGTCGATTAGTTGTTTTTTATGCTTTTTTCATGCTGAATGACTTATTTCCAAGAAACTTCTGAGCACATCTCTGGTA
>JAOVVB010132536.1:0-12241 GCA_028570985.1 Heterobranchus longifilis | reverse complement strand
GGTTGGGGTGTTCAAAACAGCAGCATGAATGTACTGAAGGCAGAGAGAGAATCCAAAAAAAAAAAAAAAGAGGCTGCAGCAGGATGATAGGGTAACGATGTAGGTGTGTCGCTGTGCTATTGGATAGTTGAGAACAGCTGTTGTCGTGATTGACAGTCCCTGACAATGACAACAAAGACATAATGAGTGAGCATGTGTGAGAAGAGTGAATGCAGGATGCATGAAAAATACAACTACAGGCCTAAACATGCAAAAGCATAGTCTTCCTGACTGAACTTCATATAAACACCTGGCAGAGTACTCAAAACCACCTCACAAGGTGAAAACAAGAAAAGCCAGTTGACGTGCAGCGATCTTGAATCTTTTGGGGCCCGCAGTTACACAATTTACCTGATAGCAGCTTCGGCTGTGAGGCGACCACTATGCTTGTTTGTTGATATATTTTACATAATTCTTGTAAATAGCATGATGATACATTAAGATATTTCCAGTGCAGCTATAATAAAGTTTTATATTAGCAAATGTGATCTGAAACAAAAAATTCCATACATGCTTTTTAGTTCGCTAAAACAGTATGTGAGATTTTTTAGTTTGTCCGAAACCTTAATATGAAACCAGTAGTATGTGATGTGCATATATATTTCTGATGAAATATTACAGTATGCAACACTGCACACTACGCCGGCATAAATATCCCACAATGCAGTGTGGTAGTGACGACAATGTTCAATACATCCATGAGACAAACGGACAGCGACGAAGGCAAAACTGTAACGTCAATGCTTCAATTTATATTTCTGTATATTAAAAATCAGTGATTTTGTCATCTGTGACCGTTAGATTAGCTGCTTACCTTTTCCAATAATTTAAGCATTATCTGGCTGTAGAGCTGAGATTGCCACAGGTTACCATGGTTACATGTCCAACCGACAAGAAGGCTCACACGGAAATTACAGATCAGTGCACTTGAAAAGAGACAACTTTTTATTTACACAAAAGTGTGTTTAATGATAGCATACATTCTGAGTATGTAGTGCATATGTGATTTTGGTCTCAGTCCCTGAATACAAAAAGAAACTCATAGAGGAGACAGAGACTCCAGGTTCTTCGTGTACAGAGGACTCAGTGGAACACAGCGTAATGATGCAGTTTGAGAAAGGAGCACAGCCGTGATTTTGGACATGTAACACACAGCTGAACTGTCAGTATCAGTCTATTTATATGCAGTTACAGCACATTCACTTTTTGATTTGAAGGCGCTCGAGCCTTTGAAGGCTGCAAGATCAAAATAATTGGTTTCAAAGGTTTCAAGGCAAGTGAAGATCACACACTCATAATGGTTGAGTGTTCACACAGGCTCAGTCAACTTCTTGTCAAAGCAAGATAACGTCCTTACTCGTAATATATATTCAAAAACAAAAATGTTGACATGTACGCTCATGTTTTCATGTAATAATGACAGAGCGTGGTGCGTGGCTGTTAAATGACACATCCCTGCATGCATGTATGTTTTTTTTAGGTTTAAGTTTTGAATATTCAAGAGTTTTTTTTAGGGCTGCACGGTGTAGGGAAGTCTGTTGACTCAGTCAGTGCTGGAAAGACACATGACGCACTGAAATTTGACCCTTTGCTCTCTGCAAAGAGCTTGGACTATATAAAGACGAAACTGTTGCAGCGACGTACGTCTGAACCCATCTCAACCTGTTCACGCACACACACACATGCACATGTTCTTATCATTTATTGCTTCGTCAGTTTGCCCATCAACTGCCTTATCTTGCCAAACCTCTCCACTTATTTCTCTAAAGAATGCACTCTTGAGCATCCTCTCAGGCTTGTTAGCATTCATCCGGTGCATCTGACAAGAATGGCCGCTCTGTTTCTCTCCGATCAATCAGAGGGCCCCTTGAAAAATCGCATCGTCGTCTGAGCGCCAACACCTCTGTCTTCGCTGTTCCTCTGGCGTCTGCGGGACTCTGGTGTGATTCCGGGCACAGGGATACCTAGAAACTGGGCCTTGTGGTCAGTGCCAGTTTCCATGGTTCCCCCCTGTCAAAGGGAGGTTCTCTCTGCGCCTGGTGTGTTTGTGAAGTCCCCGTGAAAAGATGGCTCTGTGTCCCGAGGACCCCGAGCCCACCGAGAGCAATTCCTCTGTGACTCCGGCTGAGTTGGGGTTGTGCAGCACAGCGGCTGGAAGGGAAAGTGGGGGGGAGAAAACACAGAAGCAGCATGTTTGGGTCCTGGCTCAGTGCCACGCATCAGTTAGGGGCTCAGGGGGACTGGGTCACAGTGGGGGGAAGTAAACAGGCCAGTGTATACACATTTACACCAGCAAACACACCATCTACTGCAAAGATAAACCAGACACAAGTGGACATCTGTACGGCAAAACACTTAGAAAAATACATTCATTCAATATGTTGTCCCTCCGGACTTTTAGAGTTTCCATTTATAATCAAAGAGTAAGCACCAATTTTCACAAAGTTGGACAAACAACCTAACCTGACGCCATCAGATGGTTTGTTACACAGAACCATCTGAGAAGCCGTCATTGGAAACTGTTTGGAGAAGGGCAGGCGCTTTCAAAAAATACCTGTCAGGTGATTGGATGAACCATCTGACTATCAAATTCTTGCCAACGGCAGTCGGGAGAAAACGTCTTTTCCACCGGGAAAAGCCTTCATGCTGTTCTTTGATGGTCTTTCAATGAAGAAACGCTCTCCACTTCTGATGTAACTGATACTATTGCAGCATCTCTGCTGACCTCACCATCTTTGTTTTGAATGAACAGTAGCCTCTCAGTGTTGTCACCATAGAACCAGTGGTTCCCAAACTTTTTCTGCAAGGCCCCCCCTTTTGTCGATAAAAATATTTTCAAGCCCCCGCACAATGCACCCACACAACCACACTCTTAGACACGTCCTTCCATAGCTTCTATAGAATTTATTTGAAACATTGCCTGTAATTAATACAGAACTGCAATTTCGGTGTGCCAATTTTTATGCCTTGTCATATTTTTCTTGTCTTTGTTTTGGTAGTTTGTGATGTTTGGTGTAGATCCATCATCTGCTTTACATTTACCTGGCAGTCCTGATACAAACTTGTCCATGATTTGCTCGTAGTGCAGCAGA
Organism: Heterobranchus longifilis; assembly: GCA_028570985.1. Lineage (NCBI taxonomy): Eukaryota > Metazoa > Chordata > Actinopteri > Siluriformes > Clariidae > Heterobranchus > Heterobranchus longifilis. The sequence goes on along the minus strand of JAOVVB010132536.1, from coordinate 9,110 downwards.
ACACATCATTTATTTATATTTAGCCTCTCCCTCCACTTTGGGAACCACTGCCATAGACTGTCACACACACCTAAACCACGCCCGTAGCTCCCCTCAGGGCGCTGATACAAACGCAAATACTTGAAGCCTGCAAGATGGATTTTTGTGTGATCATTGATCCCATGATTCTTGCCCGATCTCACTATATCGCGAGAATCCAGCTGCCGTGCAAGGTAACAAACAACCCCTATGTTTGCATGATCTGAAACGTCATTATTAAAGATATTTTCATATTTAAGCACTCAGAAATGTGAAAAAAGGTGTACTTTTTGCAGTGTTGTTTACATATGACTCATATCTTGGCAATACTATCGGCACTCCCTGTGTTTTCTTTTTTTTTTTTCTCACAGGTGAAAGACTGTGTGTACACACAAAGTAGGAAGCTTCTGTTTGACATGAAACACCCACAATGACTCACCGGAAGTAGAGGAGGATAAGCACATGCTAAGAGAGATTATACAGATAATAGGCCCTATACATGTGAAAATGGTTCAGATGAAAGCAGATAAGCTCTTAGAAGCCTGAGGTGTATCTTATGAACAAAATAAATCTGAAAACACTGGTGTGAAGAATTTAACACTTGAAGAAAGGATTTTCTCACGATGTTACAAAACATGATATCAGGGAATTACTGCACACCACACATCAATTCTCTGCTACTTACAGGGAACAGGATATGTAATTGACCTTTACTTTTAGGGTTTTTAATTCCTAGTTTTGAGTAGCAGCAGACTACAAAAGCACAATTGTTCTGCGCAACACGTGCAAAAGAGACTGAACAATCGGATTTCAAAGGGACAACCAGTATCACCAGCCTTTCCAGTTAGATTTGTGCACAAACTCCTCTGACCAAGCACTGTTCTTTTCACCTGGAAGTTACACCAGTAATAAGCTGCTTTTAATTTCACAATTATTTTCTTGATATTCTTGAAATTCTACTTTCTCTTTTCAATGACCTCACCCTGAGGTCAGTGTTTAAATACTAGTTAACACTGTACTTCAGGTTTTGTACCACAAGTTCTCCTTAAATACCAGACTAAATAATACCATGTTGTAGTATTCTGAATGAACATGTCATGAAACTGCAGGCCCCTGATGGCAGCACTGATAAACTTGTAGGAAATCTATTGTGTTTATGATCATCACACCATGTTTTTCCCTTCCTGCCTTGATTCTGCATCAGTTACGTGCAATCAGCATGTGAAAGTAATAATTTAGGAGAACTGTGTCACAGAAAGATTGCTTCCTTGTTTGCTGCCGGGTTTTGAGCCATGTTTCCCTGAGGATATTTAGCGGTAAAGTTGTTATTTGTCAGTTACTGTATTTAAATTGGAATCAATTAGGCAAAAAAAACAAAAACCTAAATGCCCAAACCAAAAACACTGATGGAAATGTTTTAAGATCTAATAAGAACTAGTCTTATGGAAGCCCTAAACGGGAATGGATCCAAAAAAAGGTTTTTATGCAGTTTTCTCAAGATCACAATTAATTATCTCTGGAAAACAAGCTCTTGTTAATTATCTCATTATCTCAAGAAAGCAAGCTTTTGTTTTCTCTTGTGACTTCTAATGTTTATCAGAGATCAGGAGTGCTTTGATGGAGAAGGTGTTGTGCCCTCATGCGGGCTGACTGCGGTCAACCAGCTGTCACGCGTCTCCGTGGTCAAATCAGCTGACGCTGCAACTGTAGTGCACCATATACAATATAGGCTGCTGACAATGATGTTATTCAAACGGCCCCGATCGCGCTGATCATAGATACAGGTTACTAGATTTATATAGGCCTATATGGAAAATCTCTTAATTGATACAGTGAAAAATCCTTGATGAAATTAGGATTTTTTCCCCAGCAACCCAAAAATCAAAGAATAAAGATAGTTCCCTCAAAATCTGTGGTATTTGGTATCCTCCACTAACTTCACCAAGTCCGTCACCGTCTGCTTCATCTGGACCGTTTGAACTCCTGATCTCTGATAAACATTAGAAGTCATAAGAGAAAACAGTCTTTTGTTTTCTTGTGATAACGAGTTAATAATCTTGTTATCAGGAGATAACAAAAGACTGTTATCTTCTGGTTTTCTCATGTCGTGATCTCGAGAAAATGGCATTTTAAAAAAAGTTTAAATCCATGACCGTTCAGGGCGTCCGTACTAATCTGTTGATACAGAGTGTTGTCCTCTACAGCAGATCAGAGCAGCATCAGTGCAGCTGGTAGTGATTCAGCGTCTTGCTCCAGGACATGTCAGTAGGACAGTGATGGCCGGAGGCTGGGCTTCCCTGCTGAAGGACGTGCAGTGTGATGGGTCACTGTTTCCCTGCAGCATCCGAGGAATCACTGAGCTCTGATTTGATCTGAAAGGCTCAGAGAGCCTTTAACAGAAGCCTAAAGGCAGATACTAAATCTATGTATTCTTATTAGTTCCCACTTGAAAGTGATCGGCACAGCGGGTGATGCTGTCGGATGTACGTTAGCATGTTGGATGTGTTTCCAATCACATAACGTTACTCTACTGGAGCAACGGCGACACACCGTCGTCGGCTTACCTCTCTCTGGTACTGTTGTAGCTGAACAGGAACCCCCAAGTGGATCATCCAGCTCAGAAATGTAATTCGCTGTCCAGTGTGACTGATCGCATGCTAGCTTGGTAGGTTGTTGTGCTAACCTCAGTAGATGTTGCTAATAGCATACAGCTGAAAGTTTCCGACGCTATAGGGAGGCATCATGACTAAGCCTTTGCTTAAAAGATTTAGTTACTTACATGTCTCAAAAAGATGAAAAATCGTTCAGAGGGAAAGTGGTAGACTCCATGTTTGCTCACGGCAGGATGAACTGTAGTGACCTTTCTTGTTCAGCTGTCATGGTGGCAGCTGTGGCTCTTTGTCACCCTCTGCTGGCCCTATTGAAGCACTGACACTAATGAAATGATCCTCTCATTAAGATGAATAATTTGATATTACCGTATATTATGTCAGACCCACGACAGTACCAAGACATTTTTTAATCGTGATATTCAGTATATCGTTACATCCCTACTTTTTCCACAAAGAACAGGTTTTCATGATGAAAAGCTGCCTAAGACTCTACGCCTACACAGAACACAGGCCTGTGCATGTCAACTGCTATTATCTTAATACCACTATGCATACAATAATTCCCTTAAGGATAATATAATTCTTAAACAGGCACAGGAAAATACTGTGAATTTTTACCACAGCTTTCAAAACGGGCTGACTCCGCTCTTACTGCCAGCTGAACGCCTGACTGTGCACTCACACAACAGCTTCGTTTCCACTGTGGCTTCTGAAAAAGCACCTGGGCCTCCCCACATCGTGGCAGATGGAGGAACAACCACACACCCACTCAGGGCTGGAGGCTCCGCTCCGTGGGGCCAAACATAACAATAACCCACCGGGCTGGTCAGCGCTCGTACGCTGCTCTGCTTTCCATGAATTTGCAAAGTTTAATGCAAAATTTTCCATGGTCGTGAAACCTCTGTCCAGTACTGCACTACCCTCTGTCAACTTACAGAGGATTATTTAGGACAAAGTGAGCATTATAATAGAGCACAGGGGAGTAATAATTGGACAAAACAATATCTCTGTTGAATTACATTGTTTATAGATTGCCATGAGTCCATAAAAGCACATGGATTTACAAGTTCCTTCACATCACAAATACTTACATTGACAGTTTCAAATACCTCAGAGTAACACTTGACAATAGACTCAGTTTTGACCAACACACCAATGACATTCAAAGAAGGAGCCAGTCAGTCATCCGTAAACTCAAAGGACTCAAAGGACCCCCCCCATCTCCTCCTACTGTTGTACCAGTAGTCACACGTGTAACCAACACTGCTGCCAAGATAATCAGTCTCCTCACTCCCAACCTCACAGAACTAAACAACAAGGCCATCACACACATTGCAAACTCAATAGAACCGGACATCACACACCCACTCCACCAACACCTCACCCTGCTGCCCTCCGGGCGCAGGTACAGAGCGCTGAGGTGCAGAAGGGCGCACTATGGGAAGAGCCTGATCCCTGCAGCCACATCCACCTTAAATAAGAGGTCATTCTGACCAACTGGACACTGTTGTTGTCGTCGTCGTCGTCGCCGTCGTCGTCGTGTCATATGTATGAAGTGTACAGTGCTGTGGGAAAGAATTTCCCCTCTGGGACAATAAAGTCTAAAGTAAAGTATTAGATTAGTACATTTTTTTCAAAGCATATCATTAAACAGTAGCCACTGTTTTTTTTTATTCAAGTCATTATGTGGATGAGCTTGTAAAGACTTGAAACTTGAGGTGGCTATAGCCCAGAATTCTATCTGTGATGTACAGTAAAGGGCTCAAACTTGTAGAACAACTGGTAAAAAATGTCTAACACATTGAGGTGCAATCCAGTGTGCATGCTTCAGTGTGGAGAAAACACTGTTTTACATTCACAAATGACTGTTTGTCTTGTGTTTTTAATTTGCATTTAACAGGTTAGATATCTGGCTGAATTATTGCAGGCAGAAATGAATGAAACTGCAATTCAAGGAGCAAGTGACAGAATTCTTCCTCCCTCTGCTGGGCGTATGCTGGCAGTACTGCTTTATGCACACCTACTGATACATTATTCACCAACAGTAGCAGTTAAATGTCACTAATTCTGTAACAGATTGTAATCAAAGTAATCCATTGGGTTACTCTTACACCAATTGCATTTGTTTATTTAAGGATTGCATACAGTACTGATTTATACAAGAACAGTAACAGTTGAATTATAATATTACCAGCCTCTACAGTCCTCATCATTAACAATAACAAATGTGTTTTGTGGTAATGTTTGTGTCCCACACTTGTTAGTTTTTCTGTCTTTTAAACAAGACTGAGAAATCTGAATGTAATTTCAGTTATTTTCATTTTCTTTTCATTTTATGGGATAACTTTAATCTGAGGCAATTATAAAACCAGCATTGGATAAAACACAACAACTTCAGGGATAGTGATTACAAATCAGTTAAGCCAAAGAGGTATTGTAAAAATGAATTACAAACTTATAGTAACCAGAAAATTGGATTCACAGACTCTGTTTTCACATGTGAATGTCATGATCATAATTGATACATAAAATAATTTTTACATAAAATAAAAATATTTTTTGTAATCCACAAAAGAGGTAAGAGAAGAAGAAAACAGGTAAACCATGATCTTAAAAAAAAAAAAAAAAAAAAAATAGCTGACCTTGCAAGCATTTCAGACTGCCTAAACATGTGTTAGATGTTGACCTGAATTCATGTGTGGAAATGAGCAAAACAACCTGTGACCTGAGCAGTGGGCCTGAGAGCTATGTGGAAAATCCCAAGATAATTTACTGTTTCGGTCATTGGTAAAGGAAGAAGTTAGAGGGGTAAATAATTGACCACAATTATGGGTGGAAAAAAACAGAGACCATGTTTCAGCGTGGTTCATACAGTTGATGGAATTTTTTAAAGTTGCTACTGCATGCCAACGTGTAGTTATTAGACTGGGGCATTTCAATACATTTGCAATTCAATATGTTAGACACATTAGTGGTCATTCAGAATAATATAATTTCAAATGTATTCAATCTGTTATGAATTAATAAAATTAGATGGTTAAACAGTGACAATGCTTTTGATTTTCACACACACCATGTAGGCTAATAATAGGCCTAAATGTGGACCCTTAAATAAAACTACATAGTTTGACATGGTCCACTTACAAATTTAAATTTAACATAAATATCATTTAACAGCCACAAAAAAAAAGGAAAAATAAATAAATAAATAAATAATAAATTATTAATTATTATTATTTATTTATATAAATAAATAATAAATTATTAATTATTATTATTTATTTTCAAGCTTTCAGCCACATCTCATGGTCTTCCTCAGCGGATGGAGTTTGCACAGCTGTCATTATGTGAAAACAACTAAGCAAACTCAGCAAAGTCCATCTGCTGGAGAAGACTGAGAGATGCAGTTAAAAGCTCCAGTAAAAGATAGTAGCCTAAGTGGACCTCGAGTTTTTTATCTGGTCCAATGTCAGATTTTTTAAATGTATTATAATATATATAAATATGAAAATATCACCAATTAACCTGACAAAGAACATGGATTTCTTTCATAAAGGGTGCTCGTTCTTATTTCCGGGGTATCAGAGCAGAGATATTGAGTATTCCAAGATAGAAATCCGTGTTTTTCCGCCGTAGATGTATCTATGTAGATTATATTTATCATTACAGAAGCAGTGGCCGCGCTACATCAAAACTTGATTCATATGGGTACCTCCGCGTGTACCCAAATGAAGAAATAAATAGCCAAGAATGACACATATCTGTGAATTATAATCTATGTTAACAACTACACAATACTTCTGACCAACACCGGAAGCTCTTTAGTTTTCATTACCAAAACGGAAGGTTAAGAAGGATTTCCCTCTCGCGTAGCCGTATTAATCTTTGTACGTGTGAGGCGGCGGCCGACACCGGCTTTGGAGGACAGTCGGGTCCACCGAGGTTATCCCATCCACGGCAACACGGCATCGATTCATCCGACTCAACGAATTTCATACCAAACCACATCAACCCGGGACATGGGCTTCGGCATGAAGTGCTACCATACTGTCTATGAGTGCTACATTTGATTATATGTTGGTATGTTTACGCTGGCTTCCGGTGTTTTCCTGTTCTTTCCGTTGTTTTCCAAAGCAAATAATAGGTAACTATTAAAGCTACAAAACATCTTGCTAACATTAAGACTTTACTGCTATCTTAGCTAACGTTAGTAGCCCCTATCAAAGGATTATGTGATTTTTGTGTTATTCAACTGAGTAGAAGCAGCACTGATGGGTCGTGTCTAGAGGATAACCCTAGATTTTCAAAAACCGGCGACAAACATGTCTGTATAATAAAGGCGAAAACGGGCAAAACCCCTCGCGAGACTCATTTCCCAACCACCTAACCCATACCATACCATTCGGGTTTAATGCCTAACCATACCAATCTAACCTTAACTGTCCTAGATTAATGCCTAACCTTACCCTTCTCGTGAGACTTTGGTAAATTTAGGGTTACCTTCTAGCCACGACCCTGATGGAGCTTTTATAACAAGCAGCGGTGTTATTGTGTAAAGGCCCACTAGAGGGCGCCCTGGTAACGTTACACATGTAAAGAAAACTGGGTACCACTTTTATATAAATTAACTATGCTCTATCGATAAATCATAAACCATTAATTAGAGCACGTTTGGGTTGCCAGATTGCGAAAAAATCTCTGTCTGGTAAATCATTAATGGTCATTAATTAAGGGTAACAAGTGTCTCTAATTAGTTTCTAATTAGCCATCAGTCAAGCAGTTGCAGATGTTAATAAGGCAGTAGTAATAATAGGCATTATGGGTGTCTCACTTTCTAATAAGCCAACAGCAAAACCTAGGCTATATTTATTGCTTATGGTGTTGTTCTTTTAAATATTTTTTATTTTCAGCAGTGAAAAAATGATACAATACGCTACAAAGATCTACAATTAGGACACGAACCACCACCACCAACAACAACAACAACAACAACAACAAGTTAGCAACAGCAGTAGACACAGCCAGGCGAGTTTACAAAATGTGATTTGCACTTATTCTGTTATATTTGTTACCCCCATACTTGTAACTCTTAACCAATCAAGTTAATATGTTTTAACAATCCATAAAGTCTTTCACTATAAAAAAAAAAAAAGGATTTTGGTCCAGATGCTCTGCAGTGATTTTCTAAAAGGTCAGAGGTCAAACGGTCTATTGGAGCTGTTTTACCTGCTGAACTCAAAAACTGGAGGAGGGTGAACGTTCCCTGAGTGCCAATCCAAAATTTGCATGTATTAATATGTTAATTAATACATAAGTATTAATATAAGTGATCTATAAAACATTAGTACATTTAAATTATTTACTAATCATTAATTAAGCCAATAGTTATAACTGATAAATTGCAACTACAGTATAACAATATAACCTACTGCAATTTTCAAATCCCAGGAGGTGCAATATTTGTTAAAGGCAAAATATGTCAAAATTTTCAATTAAATATTATGGTGCTGCAGAGACGTCCTGGCCTACACATCATATACAAGCTTAAGAAAGCATATTTGTTTGGTACAAATCCCCACAAAAATCACAGCATAATCATTTGAATATGTTTTACAATGAAAATGACAATAATGACATAAACATTCCCTCCAATATCACAGTTGCAACATCAGTCAAAATAATCGCAAATTACATATGTTTTTAAAATCATTCAGCCCTACTCCAGTATACACTGCTTGGGATGCATTATCATTTTACACTGCACCTGTTGTGTGTCTGATAACAAATCTTCCTGTTACTTCCATTCTGTCTTTTTTATCTTGATGTAGGAGAGACAGACAGACTGACCCACAACATGTAAGAACCTCTGACACCATTTTGAAGAACATTGAGTGATATTACTTTTGAAAGATCAATATATTAATATACTTTTTTTTTTTTAACTTTTGAAGGTCAGGGTTAAAATATCACATGTCACTTCCTGTGTCGGTGGGTGTGGTGTTGGTGGGCCTCCCATACTCCATCTCTCTAGCCGCCCAGTGGCTCTACGGCTGGCCCAACAAGCCTGGATACAAGAAGTACATAGAAGCTCTGAAACCAAGGTAACCTATAAAATACTGTAGATCTGTTCCTTGCTCATTAAGAAGAGTCTGTTATTAATCCTTGTTTTCATGTTTGGCCTCTTTATCAGGCGAATATACTGTTTGGCCAGAGCTGTGCTGGAAACTCTCAAATATCTGCAATATGGGAGACTCTACATTCAGTGGAAGTCATGGTACAAGAATGACGAAAACCGGAAGCATTATGAAAAGGTGTGTTAACAACATGATTGAAAGAAGTGTCTGTGTGTCTTTCTATGGTAGGGGCCAGACGAGAGCTGCAACGACTAATCGATTAATTGTCAGCTATTAAATTAATCGGCAACTATTTTGATAATCGGTTTGAGTAATTTTTTAAGGAAAAAAAGTAAAAATTCTCTGA
>JAOVVB010132525.1:0-12241 GCA_028570985.1 Heterobranchus longifilis | reverse complement strand
GGGGGGGGGGGGGGGGGTGATTTGGAGTGTGAAGGAGAGGTGGTGTGTAATACAATGGGGAACTGTGACAAATCACCAGGAGAGAACCAGCCTCTTCTACAGTAAGGATGTGAGAGCGCGGGCATTTGTGAGAAAACGCAGAGAACATTAAGCCTACTTGCTCATTCCGTGCGCTAAGAGAATATAGCAGTCTGTAGTATAAGTAATAGGATTGAACAGTTTTTGTTTAACAAGCCGATTCCAGACTTGTGTAATCGCTCCAAGTGTAAGTCTGTGATACTACAAAGCAATTAGGCCTATACTGAATTATTGTTTCAGAAGATGTGAATATGATGTTTACCATTTACTGTAATTAAATTCTAAGCTGTTACATGGGCATAACAGCGACCTAATGCAAACTAAATGTCTTTTTTTTTTTTTCTTTTGAGATCTAGGCCCATTCATCACATGCCCAAGCAATTTGATAAATTACACAGAAGCATGAAAGCTGATCATTTGCGTGGCAGAGTGTGGTGCATGCCTGTGTGTGTGTGTGTGTATGTGTGCGTGTGTTTGCCTCTGCCTGAGTCGACAGTCATCCTTGGCTGCCTCACTGGCTGAGGTTTGACATCTTCAGCTAAGAGCCTGGGGAAATAACAGCAAATTCACTTAATGGCACCACCTCATCTATTCCTCATACAGGGAGAGGAGAGAGAGTTCCTTGAGGTGTTACAAAATGGCTGTGTGCTCTCGGCTGTGCTGCCGTCTCTCTCCCATCCGTGCAGGTGTGTGTGTGTGCGTGTGTGTGTGTGTAAGTAAGTAAACACAGAGTGCATTGAGATCCATCACCAGCCTTGGTCAGCCACCAGCTGTAATTTGCAGTCAACTCTGACCCTTTGCGAAAAGCCAGCGCTGCTGCTGCGAAGCTTTTTGTGGTGACAGCGTAATCTGGTTTGATGTGTGTGTGTGTGTGTGCGTGTGAGCGAGTATGCAGGCTCATTCCCTGTTCGTAGCAATGACTACGAAAAGTAATGAACTGTAATTCATACATATAGCACATAATTATGAGACATGCGACCCAGGTTTAAAAGACACAAAGACACGCTCCGTGTGGGCGGGGGTGGAGGTGGGTGGTACGAGGAGACTGGAGTTTGAGTCCATATCATGCGACCGTCACATGTATTTAAAAGGGAACACGGAAGTAGGGATTTTAATGCCAATCCCCGCTTTTTTTTTTTTTTACTAACCATACCAAGTTGTTTTGTTGCATAAACCTAACTAACTAAATTTGTAGCCTAAACCAATTAGTCTCATTTCACAACGTTAATTGCAACGTTAATGACGTGTCTATCACATGACCGGGACATGTATTTAAATCGGAAGACATGTTCGTATTAAATGAACCGGAAGACATGTTCGTATATATATTATATGAACTGCTGTGCAATGCTTTTCATATAAGAACGCTTTATGAGAATGCGCTGATGTGTGTGAGGATCTGTATGTGCAAAGACAAACATATGCAGACCGAGATGCAGTGACGCTGTGCATGGCTGCAGGTACGTGCATGCATAAGCAGGTGTATGTGTGTGTGTGTGTGTGTGTGTGTGTGTGTGTGTGTGTCTGCAGGGAGTGTTAGAGAGCCAGAGGTGTAATGGCCCCACTCCATCTTTGCGTGAGGTATTGCAGAACAATCCAACGCAGCTGGGAGGGAGCCTGGGCTGCCTTGCAGTTGGATAACATCTTCAGCGTAACAGCAGGTTTGCTATCAGCGCTGCCCGAATCCCCTTAGGGCTATTTTCGGAGCCTCTGACCCCAGCGTGACTGGCTGGATGACGTCTCTGTGCCAGCAACACAGGAAGAGCAAGACCCAAAAGCATGCCACTGCTTCCTCTCGGCTGCACAACATTTCATTCCGGCAGCCCTGAACAGCTCTGCTATTGTTCAAGCGCTTTACTAAAAAAGCCTCAACGGCTCAATGGATGTTTACAAGGACCGCACTTTTTCAATAACTTACCCAATTGAGACAACGAATTTACAAATCGCCATGTTAACATACTTTTCCAATTACCCTAACCCGAATACGTTCATATTCAGAGAAAGCATAATCACATTAAGACATGCATTCTAATTGTTTTATTCAACTGCATTTAAGATTCGTGTACACCTTAATGGAGTGGTGAATCACAACTGCTTTGACAGTATTTTGCAGAAATCCAACTGGTTGATAAAACTACTATCTTTTCATGTAGCAGCAGGATGAATAGTACAAAGCACAGTGTTATTGCAGAATCTGTACAAAGGCTATAACACAGTAGCACCATGACAGAGATGATATGAGGCTGAATATTGGAAGAAAACATGATGTTGCAACATAATGTGGAGGAGGCGTCTAAAGATATCAATTGGGTTATGACAGGTAGCATGTAAATGGGAATTAGTAACCTACATAAACAGCTAATAAAAACACATATGTATAAGGTCGATCGTGAGCTTGCTGCAGGCCATGAAATGTAGTCGATAACAAACTCACATCCAACTATACTATACAGTTATTTTCATTATCAGTTAATCTGCAAATTATTTTCTCAATTAATCAGTTTTTCATCCAAAAAAAATAAATCACCATTTCCTACAGCCCGAGGTGACATATTGAAATGGTTTTCATAAATGTCTAACAAACAGTCTATTATATGGTAAGACAAGGAGAAGAAACATTTAGTGTTTCACATTTTTTCTTTACTTTACAATTACTTAAATGATTAATGGATGATCAAGCAGACTGTTATGATTTAAAGGTCTCATATTGTAAAAAGTGAGATTTCCATGTCTTTTTTTTGATTATGAAACAGGTCGTAGTATATAAATACTGTGAAAGTATCAAAACACTCCACAGAATCCAATCCACAGAAAAATGCACAGCCCATATTCAGAAACTGTGCCTTTAAACAAGCTGTCAGGACTTCTGTTAGGTTGTGATGTCACAAACAGAGTAGGGTTGGGTACCATTCACATTTGAACCGAAAAATAATGTTTTTTTTTTACATTAAAGCACGTAAACATGTTCTAGAAACCCAAAATACGCTAAATAAAGTATGAACTTGAAAATGAGCATAATATGTCTCCTTGAAAATGTGACCAGGATGATGTTTTGTCCAGCAGATCTGTTATCATTAGGGGAAGTGTTGGGCGATGAATTAACTAGACAAAGGAGGACAACACACTCTCCTGCAATAACAAACCCTTTTCTGAACAAAAACAGACAGGCTACTATCATTCACAGTGCAAAAAAATCTATTGCTGCTGTACCACTAAGGCCACACTGTGCTCTTTGCATACATTTCTAGCAGTGGTGTCTGTTAATAGACGAGCTGATAACAGCAGAATAATATGTATCAGTGAGTGCTGGGTGATGGATGCCTCCTGTGTGCTTTCCTCTTATATAAAGCTCTCTCTCCTCTCCCATCAGAGTGAGTGGCTTCCCACTACTTGGCTCCCCACGGTTAGCTTGTCAGCAACCTCTCCATCTCTTTTCTCCGCACCTGCACCTGACACTCTCCTCACACACCCCCCTGGAGAAAATGTTCAGCCCCGCCCACCTAGCTCCCAGCAGCCCCTGGGGCATGGGACAATTAAAAAAAAAACGAGGCAGGAGCTCAGTCGAGCTGTCGTGCTGAGTCTCAGATGGGGCCGTGCTCGTATTGCTGCAGGGGTATGGGGGGGGGGGGGGAGTTTGGAGCCCAAAGAAAATAATACACTATGTCTGTTGTACTTGAGATCAACATTCACTATAGTGTGAGGTGATGGCAGCATATCAACACACTGAAAGCAATGCAGTCTGGCTGGAGCGATATATTTGGCCTTACAGTATTCAGTCTGTCTGACTTCAGACACACACACACACACACACACACACACACTCAGGGACACGCACAAATCCACCGCTACATTCTGGTGTCAGCCAATTACAAGCCTGCCCTGACTGCCCTTGACTACACTCCCTAACCTCCCTCCACAATCCATGTCAAAATCCTCTGCACTGATTTTTTTTTTTTTTTTTTGCTCCCTTTTTACTTCTTCTTTCACTCCTTCTACGTGTCTGTCTTTAGGGTGTGAAATATTTAGCAGCCCCATCTAAATACAGCTGCAGGCGCAGAGTCATAGCCGTCTCCCTCCCCAGGTAAGAAGTAATGAGAGGGAGAGAGACAGCGGAGGAAGGGTTTGGTGTAATATCTCATCAACATTATTAAATCATTTCTCCCCTCGGCAGTCCCTGGGTGGTCTCGGGTTGTGTTATTTCTCAGTCAGGGTTCAGTGGCCTCAGCTCCTAGGGTTGAGTTTGGCCGCTTTGCTAGCCTAGTGCTGTGCTAAGCAGGTGTCAGGGGAGTTTCCCCTCAATTAAGCAAAGGTAAAGTAATGCCTCTCACCGTGGCGGCACCATGAATACATTAGTCTTGCTGTCACCACGGGCTAGAGCATCGCGAGGCATGAAGAAGACAGACAGCTGGTTGCTTGAAACGCTGCCGAGGCAGATTAAGCAAACTAGCGCCAGGATTGCATTGTATCGTATTAAATAAAGGCTTATTTTAGACCTCCGATACTAAGCAGGCGAAATGGCCTACAGGATATGATCTGAAAACCTTAATTTATGTGGATGAATACATCAGCATAATCAATTCTAATATATACCAAAACAGTAAACAGTGTAATAACATTTTGTTTTAGAGTTGATGAGAGTTCGGCTAATGAGTTTGTATTAGCTGTCTGAGTGGATGACACCGGAGGACACCGAATCCTTGTTGTGTTAATTAAAGCTCAATGAAATGATGCCGATGAAAAATTAGCATGACCCACAGCCTCAGTGAGGGATACAGCCAGGAAAATGGATCTCTCTGTTAAAGTCAAGGCGAGACTCGGAGAGAAAGCACTTTTTAGGAACTGAAATAAAAATACATCACTGTAACCAGTTATCTGATTAACCACAAATGGAAAGCATGCGAGGAATCAATTACACCCAAGATGAGAATTAAGGACCTCTCACTTATATTTCTATAAATATATGATGATTGTATCATTGGTATGTTTGTTACTTGCAGGGCTGCAACTAACGATATTTCAATTATCGATTAATCCTCACCTTGTATACTAGATTAATAGTTAGATCTATAAAATATCAGAAAAATGTCTTGTTTTGTCAGTCCAAAGCCCAAAGAGATTGGGTTTAATGTGATATAAACAGAGAAAAGCAGGTAAAAAATTAGCTGAAAATTGATGATTTTTAACAATGACTTGATTATCAAAACTATAGTTGCCAATTACTGTTCTGTAGACTGACTAATCGATTAGTCGACTAATCCTTGCAGCTGTAGTTACTTGCTAATTTGAAAAACAAAAATCAAAAGCAACATCAACAATCATATCAATCCACACAGTCTCAGTCAAAAAGAATAAAACTGCTTTCTTGACATTTTTCACCAGCACACCACAATCATTCGATTATTTTACTCCATCTGACAAAGCCTACTGAAAAAGGGGTTTATAAAAAAATATGTCAACAGTAGCAATAATGCCTTCTTTTGTCAGTCTTTATGTGCGAGTATTACAGTGTGCTGGACAGGCGTATAGAAAAGCGCTGATTGATGGCTCCACTGCAGACTGTCTGTCCACCTCTTTCCCTGATGAGACACGTCAATGTAAAGACACATGAATGCAGCAGCCTGTCCTCCATTTTCTCCTCCTCTCCTCCTCCTTCTCTTGTCAGACGCGAGGAGAATGACGCAGTAAATACAGATGCTGTGTGCGCCGTAATTCTGGGGGCCCGCTGCCTTTTATCTGCCATGACAGCTTCTGCTGCTGTCGAAAATCAAACGCCCGGGCGCGAGGAAAAAGCTAGTATTCCCTTTAATAAACTGCCAGGCAGAGCAGAGTGAGAGTAGGAAAGGGAGGCACTCGGCTCTGCTCTGCACCGGCCAGGCTTGGCTAAGCAGCAGCTGAGGGGGAGAGGCGAGATAGAAAAGGGGAGAGCACTCCTTCAGGCATTAGCTGGTATTATGCCGCTCACGCAGGCTCAGGCATCCAGCATCATTGCACTTACCGAGAGCCAATCGGTCAGCGGGGAGTGTTGGGCACTCGGCAGAGATATGCACACCGAGATGAGGACTAGAGAAAGAGACGGTGGGGCAGCACAGTCAGCACCTGCTCCTGGACTCGACCACAGCCCCTCAGAGCTGCCAGGGTCAATTAATTACATCCCTCTCTGAACGCTCTCCATTAGGATAAACAGAAATAAATGAAGAGCAGTCTGACAACAAGGGGAGCGCTGAACCTCCAACCCCCAACCCCCAGCTACACAACTGACCAGCTCCTCCTTCTGTTGGTAAATCAATTAGTCATCTACAGAAATGATGACTAGAATAAATTAATCACAATTCACTAAAAGGGATATGGGAATCGAGAAACGGTTCCAAATTGCCCAATCCTTGGGAATCGTGGCACCCAATTCGACTGTTATCACATGACTGAATGGCCGTTATCAGTGGTTCATAAATATGGGTTGGCAGGTTTCCTGCTCCCTCTGCTAGGAGGTCCAGAAGGCTGTTATAAGCCCATTCAATGGGCCGTTTACGTCCAAAAAGATGTCGTTAGGTTCAGAAAAAAATATCATGGTTTGGATTAAATACCTTAACTTTACTTACGTACGTCGGGACACTTACGAGATATTAAAATTACTTATTAAAATGACTGAAAAAGTTATTTCAAGCAGGACACAAACTCTGGTCTCCTGCATGAAAGTGAAAGCCTTGTTATGCAAATTTTGGACGCTCTTTTCTCACTGAATAGGCTGATAACAGCCCATTGACGTACCTAAGTAAAGTTACGTAAGGTATTTAATCCAAACTGACGTAAACAGCCCTTTGAATGGGCTGATAACGGCACTCTGGACCTGCTAGCAGTGGGAGCAGGCCCCTGCTAACCCATATCTATGAGGCTGATAACCACTTATAACGCCCATTCACGCTAAAAAATGACAACTGTGCTGCTTAATGTCTGTAAAATGATCATTTCAAGTAAGGGTGGAAATACCAGAAATATGCTGAAACCTCTTACGCAACATCTTATAATAACATTAGCGCTTTTTCTACACTTATCGGGCCGATAAGCAGAATTGCTAATGGCATTGGTATCAATAGAATCTTATCAATTCCCATTCCTATTCACTAATCAAATAAAAATACTAAACATTTCCCAGACCAAGTTTGCTGCTTTTCTCCATTTCACTTCATTGTAAATTGGAAAACTATTGTGTTTAATGTTGATCAGACAAAATAACTAATTTCAAAAGATTAGACGTTGTGAAGGCTAGAGACTACATGAGGAAAACATAATTTGTAAGATTAATAATAGAATTAATAATGAAAATAAGCTTTCATCGCAGCCTTGTTCTGCAATGCAACTATTGTAGAACAGACATGTCTCATCTCCTCAAATTCTCCCACTGACTCGTGACTGTGTGTGTGTGTGTGTGTGTGTGTGTGCGCGCGTGTGCGTTGGACAGGAGGACGAGGAGGGCTGCTGCTTTGGAAATAGACAGCTTTTTGTTCTGACCCCCACAGCTGTCACTAGAGGCAGTTACTTGCAGCTCACATAAGCATTTTACTTACACACACTCACACATACACACACACACACACAGACACACCAACCCTTGACATGCAGAGGGGGTGGGACAAGAGGGTTGTGCTTTAGGTGCCGAGACCCCTGAGGATTACTGTTGTGATGCACAACTGCATTAGATGAGGAGGCAGGAGGGGTAAATCACTAAATACCTGGTCAGTGTTTAGGATCCCGCTCCACCACGACGCCCCTAACACCATTAACGTCCTTCCTTATAATCCAATTATAAGCCATGTGTGTCCACATCAATCAGCCATTTTCATTTGAGCCCGTGGTCTTCTTTATCACCATTACTGCTGCAGTAATTGAGGCGGCGCTATGGAGAGGCTGTGCAGTTTACCTCCATCTGGGAGGTCAAGAGGAATGCAATTGGTTGACAATGATTATGCTCTGGCTGATTAGGCTATGGGCTACCGCTGAATATTTAGCACTGATTAGACTAAGCCCTGCAGAGAGCCATGTGGCTCGCTAACAAAAGGGACGAGCCATAGGGCAGACGCAGGATAGTTCAAACAGGCGATCACAGACTTTTAATGGCCGGGCCAATCTGATCTCACATTTTTTTTATTATATGTTGTGTTTCGCAGCACTGTTTTATGACGATGTTAGTGAGCCATTTTTGTGAAGAGAAGAAAAACAACAGCTGTGAATAAAAATAATTAGGTTTATCCCATCAAAAAGTAACACTCCTGCAAAATCCTTACAGGTAAGAGATTCATTGGACATTTATTACGACTGTGAAATTTTACTGCTAAACTATTCAAACAATTATGGGGAGGTAAAAAAAAAAAAAACTTGCTGCAAATAGATTTATATGTTTATGACAGGAAAGAATCCATACAGGGGGGGGGGGGGGGAGCACCAAAAAGAGGAGAGATGGACACATTAATAAGTGATACACAAAATGGCTCCTCTAATCCCCTTGTGGAGATGCCAGCGCGTTTTTCCTCATCAGTGATTGTGATATTTACACAGAAACTGAAGTGCTCTCCTGATTGAAATAGGGGGAGAGGGCGGATGAGGAAACACGGGAGAGAGAGAGAGAGAGAGAGAGGAAGACAAGCGCAGTGAAAGTGGGAAGAGTAGAGAGGGGAAAAATGACCAGGAGAAATGACAGCAGGGAGAGATGAGGAGGGTAGGAGGAGAGAAGGAAAAACAGATGGGAGGAAGGCAAAGAGACGTGCACTTATTTGCAGAGGCTTTAACTGTCTTGATCCTCAATAAAGAGGTGAAACTGATTAGGTTTATATCAAACGGCTGCTTGTAACACGGTGCCCGTCGCTGAGAGCACAAATCACAGTCAAGTCAGGTTTTCCCTTTTTTTTCTCCCCCCATTTGAAAGAGCCAGCTTTCTCCTCACTTGTCTCTCACTCTGTGCTTTATTCAACGCCGCGCAGCCTCCTAAAGCGGCAGCTTGTCAGAGTGACAGATGCAGACACGACCACTGACCTAAATCACTCTTTTCCAGCACATTAACCCCCGTGTCCCTACACTTTTTTTACACAAAACACCAACAATCCTCACGACACTGCACAATGAGAAGGACCCCAAAACCCCACCCTGTTGTATCATCACCGTCCTCCCCGAATGAACGCTATTTTTGAAATGCCTAAACAGGAGGAGAAAAAAAAAATTTAAAAAAAAATCACACAGTCAGGCTAAATAAATCACCGTCTGCTGTTCCTAGAGGGACTTTTTCTATCCAGCATAGTGACAAAAAAAGATGTTGTGTGGAGGAGGAGGAGGAGGAGGAGGAGGAGGAGGGGGGTAAAAAACATTTTTGTCCACCTTGGAGCCAACATGGAAAGGATCAATAATACTTTAATTACTGTAGCCCATGTTTATGAAATGCAATAATCATTCATTAAAGATGCAGACAGCGGCAAGCAGGCGGCCGGCCGGGCGTCAAGGCTGTATGCGAGGGTATAGGAGAAGGGAGGGGAAGGGGAGGACTGGCGTAAATGATTCATGGTTTGATATCTCTCCTGTATAATGGGCTCCTCCGGGGAGCTGCTGGGGCTCCACTGCAGCGACTGACTGCCTGGCTCGCTACGACTCCGACCGCTTCTGCCACCGCTGCCTGCTGCTACTGCCCAAGATTAAAAAAAAAAAAAAGCCTCGCAATGCCTACCCATGAAAAGCGGCTCAGTGAAAACAGAGAGCGGGGGGGACGTGCGCGAACACACATAAAAGGAAGCGACTTGATTCAATATCGTCTGACAAAGTATCTGGGGACATGTGGAAGGGGTGGGGGGGTGAAGGAGGGGAGACAAGAAAAAATATCAAAATCCTTCTAGGGAGAAAGAAACAGTGGCTGCAGAGATATTGAGGGGATACTTGTCACATCTAATGGGAATATGGGAGCATGTCTAAAGCACCCCATCCTCCTTTCACCAGCCGTCACCCTCCCCTCCACACGCTCCTCCTCACCCATGGAAAAAGAGGGGGGAAAAATGAAGAGATTAAGGTTGTAACGTGTTGGGCTAATCATAACATAGACAGTTTAGTGCCATCTCGCATAATTAAATGCTTTGCACTAACCACCTAATGCATACTAATTTGGAACAATCCACTCCTGGAGTTGGCAGACCATGAAGCTCCCTGCAAAGGAGGTGCTCTTTCCCTCTCTGCATGTGTGTGACACACACACACACACACACTGATTTGCCGAGGAGTAAGGTGCTAAAGGTCAGGCCGTGGACTTGAAAGAAAAGGTCAAGCATTATTACAACATGACTAAATAAACAGGCCCGCGCACAGCCCACAGCCCAGCCGCTGTGAGTGCCGGGAGTCTCTACCTCTACACGCCGTGCAGCTACCTGCCTGTCTGGCTGGTTGGGATTCAGTTTCATCCCTTGTCTTTATCCACATATCCCTCCAGCTCTAAGACAGCTGACATGAGGACTGTCATATCCTGCCTAGATTCTTATCCCCCGCTGGCTTTATTGCTCTCTTCCTCCTGAGTCACAAACACACACACACACACACATACACACACACACAAGGCGAGAGAGAGAGAGAAAGGGAAGCAGGGCTGCTGGAGCGTGCTTTAAAGCACATTAATATTAATTGCAGCACTAGCTGGAGTGATAACACAGACAAGATGCCCCTGTGAGGGAGCCGGGCGCAGGCAGCCCCTGCTTTTTGTTCGCAGCACTACTCATCTGTTGGATGGCCGTGGTGAGGCAGCAGAATGATGAGCATTTCATCTTTGAATCGCTTGTTTTGTATTAGAGGGGGGCCTACCCTTCGCCGGCGAGGGGGAATTTGTGTTTGTGTGAGTAGCTGCTGTGTGTGGGGGCGCGTGCGTGAGTGTGTGCGCTCAGTGATAAAAAACTAGGCAAGAATGAATTATTAGGCTAGTGGCTACATCAACAGCAGTAGAAATGTGCTTCAAATAACACAGAGTGCTTAAGCGATCCTGCTTTTATCTCCCTCTCTACTACTCCTGGCTTGGCTACCTTTTATGTCCTCCACGCTGAACTCAATATTCTGTGAGCAATGAGCTCTGCTAAAGATGTAAATAATCTGCTGTCCTGGAGAGAGAACCAGCTTTTTTTTCACTACAGTGGAGTAAAAATACAAATCGAGTTGAAGCCTGGGTGCTGAAGCCCATCTCCACCTCTAAGCTTCTTTTTTTTCTCCTCCTCCCGTTGCAGGAAGAGCAGGCGGCCGTAGGCATCAACAGATGACAGCTATATCTCTACAGTCCTCCATTTTTACCTCCTCTCTTTTTTTCCCTCTTTTGTCAATTGCTATTGAGAAACGCCGTCTTTACTGCCACCTCATAGCAGTGGGTTTTTTTTGCTGTATGGTTTTGTGCTCCTTTTTTCTCGATTTCCCCCAAGACTCATCAATGCCCCATTACCAAGTCAAATCAGGTGGTGCTGCAGAGATTTGCCGAGAACCAAGGCTGCAAGCACAGACACACACATTAGAGAGGATTCATTCAAAAAGCCTGGGAGGTTTTTCCACCAGCAGTTCCACAGGATCAGGAGCAGGGCGAGGAGGTGAACAGAGGAGAAATCACTGCTGGCTAAATGCTTGTGAGTGGTTTATGGCTCAGAGGGGCAGAGGGGGAGACAAAGATGTGGTAATGCATCTCACTGACACTCCTTTAAGCGCCTGACCGGATTGTAATCTCCTGGGTCCACTAGTCACACATTATTGTTTCTCATTTCACGTGTCACAAACAATTAAAAACACGCCTGTCGATTCCCGTGCCCCATGAGCTCCCTTACTCCAACAAGCAAAACGCACACAAATCTAAAAAGCCAAAGAAATCCACTCGTATGACCTCCATCCTCCAACCCATACACCCACACCCGCATTCCTAAGCCAAATTCCCACAGAAAGTGGCACGTATTTCTCACTTCCATCGTCTTTATCTCTCTGCAACAGCAAATACAAGGTGGACGAGCCCTGTGTAATGTAAGCAGCTGCTTACAGAGAAGCGAAAAAAGAAAAGAAAAGGAGGTGGGGGTGGGGGGGGTGGCGGTTGAGACGATGTGTCCTTTTAGTTTTCTCTGCCTGTTGTCATCCTCTTCACAGCAGCAGCTGCACAGGCAAGACACACACAAAACAACTC
>JAOVVB010132514.1:0-12241 GCA_028570985.1 Heterobranchus longifilis | reverse complement strand
ATTATGGGGACTTGCATTTTGTCCCAAAAAGGAAGGCAAGTCCCCATAATGTGACTGTCACCACAACGCACAAACACACACATGCACACATGCAGGCACACACTCACTCATGCATGCACGCGCGCAGGCGCACACATGCACGCACACACACACACACACACACACACACACACACACACACACGCGTGTGGCATGCAGGGAGAGACTGCTGAACTGAACTGAATTGAACTGAATTATCTCGTCATTGCTCCTTTGGGGGAAATTTGCTCGGCAGACAGAGTTTAAAGTAAAAACACATGATAAGAACAATGAAAACAAATGAACAAACAAATCCAAAGAATGCCTGAACCTCATCCCCAAATTCAATATCAGCTCTGCACAATACTCATGCCTACTGCCAGTGTTTATGACAGATTTAAACTGAGCCGTTGTACTGTCTGATCAGACACAAGTCCATTGTTTGTCTCTCTTTTGAGCAGACGGAGAAATGTAAAGTATGTGATTCACCTGAAGCTAAAACAAGAAGACTGACAGAGACTTTTGGCATAACACCACCAATGAAACTCAACTGTTCTGTTGTAAAATTGAACATATACTGTATAATGACATATGGGAGGCCAAACAGTTTCCTTCTATACACACACATAGACACAAGAAATGCACGTAACTTCCGGATCTGAAAAATGAAGGCAATGCGGAAGTACCTTAAACCTGCATTCTGGTTGCAAAAAGGAAGTCCAGTTGTAAAGAAATCTATGGCAAAATGACCCTCCTTCTCACTTGATTTATTACCATAGTATACATTTTCCTAATGAGTTTATGGTCTCAATCGCTAGTTTCAAATATTCTTCAATGCAGCATGATGTTCATTTTATAAATTATGGTCCCATTTAGAATAAAATGGATGATAAAGCAGGGTATGCTTTATGACGTGGCTACCTTGTGATTGACACAGCAACTTGTCAATCAGGATAGAGGCTTAGCAATGTGTATCCATGACACTATGTAGGCTATCTTTGCATAGCTGTGAACGTATTTTGGGGTATTGTCTGTGTTTTCGTCTCAGAACTTTGATCTGTTCACAGTGTATTTTCACTTCATGAAAGTTAATTGTAACATTTTGATTGCCTAAATTGTCTTGTTTCAGTGTTCGGTTGCACCTTGCTAGCTAGCGCTAGCGTTAGCTGGTAACTTAAGGGAAACTTTGCCAATTGTCAACCGACCAAGTGTCATTGCAATACATGCAGATGAATGGTGCTAGCACCCAAAACTACCTGCACACCCACCAGCAGAGGTCTGCTGGATCACACGCATTAGCCGGTTGAAAATTTGCAAAGTTTCTTAAGCGCTTCTATAGCTTAGCGCAGTGCCATTGAGCTTCTCCCCAGCTCTGCCCTCATGTCCAATTATAGTCACGTCTGGATGCTTCTGGTTCCAAAATAACAATATGGCAACAGCCAAAATGCCAAACTCGAGGCCACAAACCAATGGGTGGCATCACGGTGGCTACATCCACTTCTTTTATACACTCTGTTAAAATAACCCTAAAGCACAAGGGATTATATGGGTAGCAGCTGATCGATGCAACATGTGATTAGCAGCAGGTGTTGTAAAGTTAAGCAGAAATAAAATGAATCATCAGATTTGTTTCAACTCATTCGTTGCTAAAATGTCAATAAATAAACTACTTGTGACTGTGAGCCATGTGATTTTTGCTTACAAGTTCTAGTCTGCTAAAAATGAGGCCGTTAGCACCCAAAGAAACCAAACGCAACAAAATGCAACAAAGCTGACATTTCCAGAATCGTTTGGACTGTTTGCAGGTGTGATCACACCCGTACTCATCATCACAGACATTATTTATCCATTGATCTTCCTCATGTTGTTAGTGATCAGCTGTACGGTAGATCAACATTTGTAAAGGGAACATTGAGGGACTGCGTCTGCTCACAGAACGATGGGAAACCGTGATAGTGTAAGCCCTCAGAAGTCCCATCCGAATGCCTGGCAAGAGATCTGATGCAAAGTTCAATCACAATGTTTCAATGTGCTGAAATGAAGTTAAGATTTATTTTGCTGCTCTGTGTTGGGTTTTTTTTAGCAGATTCTCTGTCAGCTGAGGTGAAGTTAGCCTATAAGTAACCGGCTCGTGACAGGGTGTTGCACATCTATCTGTTAGCTTCCTTGGCTATAATGATTTTTTTTTTTTTTATCAACAATGGATCACATGACTACATGTGTGTGAAAGTTATCTTCAGACTCCACAGTTCCCCCTCAGCTCTATGGAGCATTTTAACGTCTTTCAGCTCATTGTTTTGGTTTTCGGGCCCACAACTTTACCGTTTTGGTTCACTCTCACAGCTCTCACAGCATTGTTTTTTGTTTTATTTTACAAAAAACGAAAGGCATTTAGCAGGAGTTAGTAGAGACCAAAACCAGAGCTAAAAGGAGAGTGAATATTGGACTTACATTCAGTGTCCAGAAACTGTCTGCTAAATGTGTAAATAAGCCGCTGTTTGCTAGCAACTTCACCATAACCCACTCTCACTCCCAACTTGTCAAATATCGATGCCTAATCAGTGACCCTCAGCATCTGATAGTGAAGCACAGCGGCATCCATTAGCATCTGTATGAGATACACCGGGCTTTCAACTAACTCCAATGTAAACCCATCTGCGTCGTTATTAAGACACTCAGAGCAACTGATGTAGTATAAAGACCAAGAAAGTCCGCGATTGAGAATGTTGTGGTGGACTGATGGGTCAAACAAATGCAGACTTCCCCCGACAGGAGACCGCTGTTCGTGTCCCGTGTGAAACCGAAAGTCAACGTTTTTAAAGTTACGTAGGCTACGGAAGTTAACTTTCTCACATAACGTTCGATAAGTTTTAAAGGAAAAAGAAAAACAAAGCATGTCTTTTGTCCCTCACAGGAAATATTGCCTAATTGCATTTCAAAGAGCTGATTTGCCCAGGTGGGTCCATTCTACTGTCCAATTTGTCACCAAGGCAACTATGTTTCTAGTACAGAGGAGAGCAGAGGGAGAGATGAGTTTTATTTAGAATCATAGATGAGTTCAGAATGTCCAAACCGAGTCTAGAACTGAGGAGGAAGAGACACGACGGCAGCTGATGTCCTCGACCCAAAGTGGAACAGGAAGCAATCAGGACAACAGTCATATGAGTTACACTACTTGTATTATGTTGCTTATCTTTGTATTATTTAGATACCCCAGATTAAATGTTTGTAAATAAATTACACAAAAGGCAAAGAAAATGTGATCATTTGACCTATTTTGGCCATATTGACCACACAGAATTTCACAGGTATTCTATTGTTAATCTTTTGCCTGATTGATGAAGCATCTCGGTTTCTTAGCAACTCATTGTCTCTGTCCGAGAAATGTCAATAGCTCCTTGAATGCTGTTTCATATTTGAATTTCTCTACAGAAAAATACTGGTGTGAATGTATGAAATAATTACGGTTTGCTATGTGGGATATATGAATATTGACAAATGTATAACTACCCAAATGTATAATTGAACTTGTTAAAATGTACATTTTGGTGTTATTTAATTTTTAACAGATATCCTATAATAAATGCATTAATCTCTGAATTGGGTATTCATCATGAGAGATTATAGTTTGGAATCTGACCGCTTACAGCAATTCTAGTGTTAAAATGTGAATGATTTTCTCTGCTGTTAGTTAGTTAGTTAGTTCCAATGAAGGGGGTATTTACTTAACATGTATGTTTTGATTATGCCTCTTGAGAAGGTAAATTTGAATAATACTTTTGCCTAACTACCATTCAGTACAATTTAGCTCCAAATGAGGGGAGATTGATGCCACCTGGGTCAAAGTGGCTCTAATTACAGAGCTCCTCCCTGATTGGCCACAGGCAGCAGGTGACTGGGTATAAAAAGGTTTGGAATACAGCAAACATGTTGGTTTGGTTTGTAGGGCCAGTGTTTTGCATGTGAAGGTTTTCTCCTCTAATTGTCTGCAGAGGACCCTGATGAAACTAATGAAATTGTTTTTGCTTCTTTTATTGTGGGCGGCCTGAATACTTTTTTGTTTTGTTTGAAAAATCAACGCCTGCATGCTGGTCCATCCTTCCCACTCACACTACCAACCACTCTCAAGTACAACAAGCACACAGACTCTTTGTCTTCCCATGCTTTCTCTCACTTCACTCACAAATCTTCTTTTCAAAAAAAAAAAATCTTTCAGTCACAATTCTTTTGAGATAATCATAAGAATCTTGGCAAAGAGAGAGAGAGACAGGAAATGATGGCAAGAAGCAGGCTAGAAATGGAGATAGAAGAAAGGTGATTATAAAAACAAGACACAACATTTCACACCAATGTTCAACAAGAAGTAAAGAAACAGAAGATAAAAATCTTCTGGATAAGAAAAAAAAGACAGAGAGAGAGAGAGAGAGAGAACAGTGAGATGCAGAGAGGAGCAGCTGGAGGATTTTGGGTTTCAATCAAACAATAATAAATCATATAAGCCTCATAATAAATCACAGACTGGAGTGTTTACACTTCTCTGGCCTGTCTGTCAAAACATGCGTTACAGCCGGTACAATCACAATCTGAGCGGGCTGAGTTATAATAATCAAGGTTAAAGTTTTTTAATGATTTTGACATTGCTTGGCTCTGGCATCTCTGGAACAAGCAATGTCGCACTCTTCTGCTGTTAATGTGAAGGATAAACCATGTGATCATCCATATTCACACCAAATCTTCACAAAGTCCTGAAGGATGTAACTCCATCCAGTGGACGGAGTTATTTTGGGACACTATTTTCCTAAGATGAGAAGCAGCTTAGTCTTTAGTTCTGATTCTCTTTCCTCAAATATCCCACCAGAGCTGTAGCCTTAAGCCTGGCCTCACAAAAGGGCGTATGAATAACATGCCAATTTGTTAAGTCATTTCATGTGTTATCACAACGCATTTTTTCAACAAGTCCTCCAAACCATACGACCATATAGGTTGTATGTTCCGAAAATCATGATATTTGACACATTAAATCACTTCCGTGCATCCGTCCCAGACATGGACATCACGTTTACTTCCGGTTGTTACAGTCACTTAAAGAAAACTGTTTCATTTTATTTTCAACTGGGACACGAACCCCAATCTCCTGGGTGAAAGTCCTGTGTTTGTTTTGCCCACTCACAATTAGTGTCTTTCTCTCTTTAAATACTCGTCACATTACTTCTGGCTTTTTGGCGCCATAACGTGAACGAACATTAGAGGGAGACGCCTCACAATAAAACGTCAATACACGACCACTAGAGGGCGCTTAACTTTAAAACCTAACTACAAGTCGTAATAAGTTCCTTATACAAACTACCTGTGGGGATGTTTTTTGGAGGACAGGCTGCATTTTCTTGCTTTTCCTGTGCCATTTGACGTCATTTAGTCGCACCAGGCTTTCAACTAACTCCAATGTAAACCCATCTGCAGAAAGTCAGGTGACATAGTATAAAGACCAAAGAGAGGACTTTCACCCATAAACTGCTGTTTGTCGCGGTGCCGGTGAGTCTGTATTTGTGTCATCATGGTAAAATTTGGTCCTGGAAACACCTTCTGCAGTACAAACTACCACAGAAGTGGAGTACTTTGCTTGTTTATACTTCTGTTTGTGGACAGATGTGGTCACCACGATAGCATGCACAACCGTGCAAGATGCAGTCGCGAAACTTGACAGGTGTGTAGTTGAGATCAGATGTGGTCCGAGCAAAGCCACTGGAAGTACGGGGGTAGAAAGGAGGGAAGCAGCCTTGCTCCCCACACTTTGCGCCCCTGGCCTGATAAGCATGCAAGATACAGTCACGAAACTTTACAGGTGTGTGGTTGAGAACGGAATGGATGCCGAGTCCAGAACTCGAAGAGTTTAACAATTCTGTCCGAATTTATCAGGCAAAACTACTGCTCAGTGCTTTTGGTTGTGGGTTGATGGACAAAACCTACAAAATATATGTAAAACCCAATTGGAACTGGAAACTATCTTCAAGGGGATATGTAGGACATGAGAACGTCAATCATATTCTTGATGATGTCCTTTGAACACGGCTCGGAGCATCTTAGCATACTGCAACGTGTACCAGGAGACCCAGGAAAATTAAAGTTTTTGGGGTTGCCTGTCCGGATGACGATCGCCGTGCCTGGAGCCCTGTCCAGCAGCCGCACCACCACCCTACGGATGCTGTTCAAGATGGGTGTGATCTGAACAAGAGTGCCGGAAGTACGGGGGTAGGAAGTAGAGAATGGTAAAATGGTAAATGAACTGTACTTATATAGCACTTTTCCAGTCTTTGCAAAGTACTTTTACACTACTAGTCATTCACACCACATTCACACACTGTTGGCAGAGGTTACCATATAAGGTACCTGCTCATCAGGAGTGCTAAACATTCACACGCACTCACACACTGATGGCTATGCCTTCCCTAGCAATTTGGGGTTCAGTATCTTGCCCAAGGACACTTCATGTAGACTGCAGGAGCCGAGGATCGAACCACCGACCTTCCGGTTAGTGGACAACTGCTCTGAGCCACAAGGGAAGGGCCATTTGCCCCCCAACTTTGTGCCCCTGGCCCGATTTGACATCATGGGTGGTGTGATCCCATCGCAAAATGGTCTCTATAGTTTACATTGTGCTTTCGTTATTTTAGTGTTTCAACAGCTATCTTAGATTGCATTTTGCACTAATAGCTCATCTGTCATCTTGCCTGCTGAATCCTGCTGCATAATGTCCCTATATGGAGCTGAATGTTTTATGTTATCTTAAAAATCAAAACACAGAATTGTTGAGGATGGGAAAACCATATTGATTGAGCATGGAGTCTGGGCTTTGTTATCTCGTGTGACACCTTTCATAAAGAGCAGCTCTAGACCATACTCTTTAACCTCCCGAACCTTCATTCCAGAAAGATTTCAAATTCTGCTGTTCTCAAATCACTTACCAGCAGCGCTTTGCTTTGGCATTGACTGGCAGATAGTTGAGTCACATAACAATCACACAGATTGTCGGCTGATAACGGTGGCCGCTGGTGCTCGCCTGTATTTATGGGATTCAACAGGACTTGTGATCTCCATGCAGAGCTGAAGGTGAAACTCAGGACGGATCACACTGAAGATGATTAACTGTTACAGGAAGAGTCGGACATTCTGAGTTGTAGCTTGTTATTTTTCTCACCAGACACTTGACACTTAAGGGGAACATGTTTTTATAACAGCCCTTCCTGGCTTCCCTAAACTGTTTAACTACATGCTACTTCATTACATAGCACCAAAATGTGCCTGTTTACCTGTAGGGGAGAGTGGGGTAAGATGAGCCAATTTTTCCTTATGTTGCCCTCTAGGCAAGGAAAAATAAGACAGAAGTACAATGAAAAAACATCTACCACTATTTCAGGATGTCTCCTTTCAATTGACATTATAAGAATGCATCTATGATAAAGGATCTTGGAAATATAACTTCAGAAAAAAAAAAAGTGTGTGGCTCAACTTGCCCCAGCTTGGGGATGAATTGATCCAAGACAGTTTAAGTTTAAACCTGAGTAACCTTTAAACCTGCA
Organism: Heterobranchus longifilis; assembly: GCA_028570985.1. Lineage (NCBI taxonomy): Eukaryota > Metazoa > Chordata > Actinopteri > Siluriformes > Clariidae > Heterobranchus > Heterobranchus longifilis. Next base: position 4,646 of record JAOVVB010132514.1, on the reverse strand, counting down.
TAATTGAAAAAAAATTAAATAAAATTACCACTTAAAAAAAAAAGGTAATTTAATAATACATACATTATTTATTTTCTTGAATCTATGTTAAAACACATACATACAACTATTTGTCATGGGTGAACATTTTTTGAATATTTCTGTTAAATAAGGGTAGTCATCCAAATTAAAAAGACAGCCAACATAGTTTCGAGGAGCAAAGAAATTCCACAAAAAAAGTTAAAATCTGCTGGCATCCAGTCATGTATAATGAAACAAAATAAGTGTTTGGCAGAAAAAACAAGGAGAGATTGTGATTCTATCAGATACTGTATTAAACTACATGAGATAAGCGAGCCTTTGCTGTTTTACATTGTGTAACATGATACACCAAACCAGTTGTGTAATACTACATTGAAATACCATTTTATGCTTCTGGGACTTAACTTCAGTAATTCAGGCTAATCTTTTGCTGAATGATTCACATGGGTTTATATATTGGCAAATCACCAACATGTATCATACACAATGTTAGACCTGGATAAATTTGCTTTGACATAAGTCATTTTACCTGACAGGCAAAAAATAAGTTTTTTTGGTGTAAATTAATACTTGAAATAATCCCATGTGCTTCTCTCCATCACAACCAGATAGAAATGATGGGAGCCACCTGAATTGAACAACAAATGTGCACAGTTGTCTAGAAAAAGGGCGTGGGTCAACTTACCCACCGGCTCATCTGACCCCACTCTCCCCTACAGGTTTATCTCTCAAAGCAAGGCATCTCATTTGTTTATTTGATTTGTGCACATTAAGACTATATGCACTTCTTATATTACACCTTTCACTCTGGTTCGAATCACTCCCATGCTTTTTATTTTGGAGTGTAAGCTCACACATTCAGCCCACACGGTTTTACGTACTGATGTCAGCTGCTCTGAAGGAGGTAAGATGACAGTGCTGAGAGAGTCACGGAGGAACTACAGAGGACCGGAGGAGAAGTGAGATTAAACTTAAACTAAACTTCTTTCAGATGATCTGACGGCCACGGATAAAAACATGATGAGCATCTTCAACATGTCCAACAACAATAAGCTTCCTCTGAGGAGGACTCTCCACAGGATTCCCAAACTGTCCGCATGACGTGGAGAGCCCCGTGTTAAAAGGGGATGAAAGAAGCAAATTTGTTTGTGTTGTTTGTGTTGTTTCTATGCAGTTTGGTTCCAGTTTATTGTCCTAAATAGGGTAATTGATTCATTTTGCAGCAAATATAAGAGCTAATGGGGGGTATGTTAATTTCTGTCAAATGTAATTTGTGGCAGATATGCAACACACCTGCCCTTAATTTAGGTAATTAAAGGTGTTGTTCTCATTTTATACAAGGCTGTCACATATTTACACTCTGGAGAGTTTCACCCCAAAAAGGAGCATCTGGTTGAATCAACTACAGCTAAACATTAATACGAGCTTAGCCAAACTGGTACTCACTGCCATTTGTTCCATAGTGTCATATCAGTGTTGTTAACAGCATGTTTAAAACCACAACTGTAACATTTAGGTATGAGGGTGAAAAACGATCATATGGGTCGTATTTACTCCAACCGCTAGGGGCGCTATTTTAGTAAAACGCTCATATGGGTCGTATTTGAGAGTATAGGAACAAATGACACATTATGGTCGTATGTTTTGGAGAACTTGTTGACCACATTGGTTGTTTGTCCCAACCGTCTTTTATGACCCACAGGAGCGTTTCCAAAATTAGCGCCCCTACCGATCAACACGTTAATGTTGTGAAACGCAGTTTGGTTAGGTTTAGGAAAAGTGCTTTGGGTTAAAATAAGTATGTTTGTTATTCAGTTACAGCATGTGACATACTGTAAATTTACTTACTTACTTAAAATAAGTCAACATTGACTTTTGGTTTCACATGGGACACAATTCTTTTTTCCTACTATATGGCGAAGGCATGACCCGCCCTCTGCCCCACTTAGCCTCTGATTGGTTTACCCCGATATTCTTACCCTAACCCTAACCAATTTCACTCCTCATAAACCATACCAGTCAGCTACTAGCCAATCAGAGACAGACTAGGATGGGTCATGCCTTCGCCATAGTACGATTTGTAATTCAGCACACGGGACACGAACAGCGGTCTCCTGGCTGAAAGTCCCAACCATGCTAAACAAAAATATTAATCATGGCATAGTATTTTTTTTTACGTACTTTAAAGCATGGAGGAGGTCTTTAACCTGTTTCAGATGGATGTCTTTTTTACTAGTGGGCACAACACAAAGTCTTTGTTATGACTCTAATCACAAACAAGTGTCTACTATCCACGACTGGAGCTGTGTGTGTGTGGACTGTGTGTGTGTGTGTGTGTGTGTGTGTGTGTGTGTGTGTGTGTGTGTGTGTGTCTGTTTGTTGTTAGGACCACTCAGGAAAATGGCCTCAGGATTTTCATAGTGGAAAAAGATCCCAACAATGCTGTTTCTTCCATGAACATACTTTGTGAGCAGAGCAGGAATGTAGAGCGACTCATAAGCCAAAACTCACAATCATTTTTTTATTGAAAAACCTGCGGAGAAAAAAAACCCTGACTTATTTATAAATGAGAAGATGTTAGGAGTCAATAAGATTCACTTGAAGATTCAATCATTTTACGGCTACAAATGAAAACCGGAGGAACTAAAGAGGAGCAGATTTGTTTTCATTTTATAGGTCCAGACCGGTGGTTTTGCGTGTTTCTCCCCATTGATTCAAATTGTGTATACTTCATTACTGCTGATAATGTTGATATCTGTATTTATAGTGTGTGCAGGGCCGGCTCTTGGCATAGGCCGTATAGGAGGTCGCCTATGTGGAGGGGGTGCCGCTCCGCCAAGAAAGAAAAAGTATGTATTCTTTCCATGATATATTCTTAAAAAAATAAAAAATAAAAATTTTGGGTGACCCTGATCCAATATTGTTTTCATGTTTTGCAGAGTCTGTTTTGTGGTGTGGTGTGGTGTTGCGTGCACAACACTTTGAACTATCAGCAGCAGCTGCATGGTCGTGTCCAGATGGTAACCCAAGATTTGTGAAAGTCTTGCAAAATAGTTAAGGTTAGGCATTGACCTCAAATGGTTTTTGCAAATCTTAGGTTACCATCTAGACACGACCCTGCCGCATCCAAAGGGGAAGAAAAAGATTTACGTGTGGGAGGGCGTCCTGAACAGACTTCGCCTAGGGCTCCAAAAATGCTATAGGGCCGGCCCTGCGTGTGTGTGCGTGCATGTGTGTGCGTATGTGCACATATACTTGTCTGACCATTGTTTATCTATTTGTAGTAGAGATGATAGTTTTTTTCTGTGTCCTTCCTCCTGTCCAGGGACTACAGATGGAAAGTTGCTATAGTAGCTAAATCTGGTACAAATCATCTCCTCACTTCTTTCAGATGAATGTTTTTTGTACATTGTCCTTGATGTAAATAAACTTGATAAATTAGCTAAACTATTTTCTAAAGTATTCTGAGGTTTTGTGTTGATTTTCTTCCCTGTAGGCAGTAACTGTTCATCTTCAGTAAAAATCCACTTGTAGAGATGTGAAACTTGCAAAAACTGCAAAAACACGACCACAAAAAAAAAAAAAAAAAAAAATATATATATTGGTTGATCCTCCTTTGCCACAATACTGGCTGAAATATTATTTATCTGTAGCCAGGCTTCAGTAGAAACTAGAAGACTATAGCAGACCACAGAATGAAGTGAAAGTTTTATAAGGTGCAGCAAGTTGAAAAGTGGTTATCTTTTCAGAACAAACTGGCCTTTTATTGGGTCCAAGTCTTACAAACTGACTGCTTTTTTTGGCACATCTTCACACAAGCACACACACACACACACACACACACCCCCACACACACACACACAAAGGAATAAATAAAAGACAGAATACACTTTTTTAGAACCACAGAGAAACGCCCACACGAACACTTAACATCCGCCCACAGACTGCGCCCTAACGCCCTCGAGCACACAGACAAAATAACTCGTCAGGATTCCTCCAGTAATTTCAGTTTCCAGTATCCTGCCGGCTGTAATCTGATTGTCTGAGTCTGTTTTCTGTCCGAGACAGATTTTAAGAGAGGACATCAGATTGGAGTTAACACTGTTTGCCTTTCTGTTTCCTACACACAAAGACAGAAAGCTCCAAAAATGCTAACAGACACCATGGACACTATACACACATTATACCCATAACAACAAAAAACACCGACTGGAGGCAGAACGTCAGCAAGCTTCCTTTCTACAAACTACAGACACACACATGCACTTGCGTCAACGCATTCTTATAAACCATTCGTATAATATCAAGTATTGCCCAGCAGTTCATATAAAATACGAACATGTCTTCTGGTTCGTATAATATCATACAAACATGTCTTCCGGTTTAAATACATGGCCTGGTCACGTGATAGACACGTCATTAACGTCGTGTTTAACGTTGTGAAACGGGAAGAATTCGGTAGGTTTATAACAACAACAACACTGTATGTAATTTGGTATGGTTAGTAAAAAAAACACAGAGATTGCCATTAAAATCCCTGCTACCGTGTTCCGTTTTAAATACATGTGACGGTCGCGTGATACACTCGAACTCCGGTCTCCTGGGTGAAAGTCCTGTGTGTGTTT
>JAOVVB010132487.1:0-12241 GCA_028570985.1 Heterobranchus longifilis | reverse complement strand
GGCTCTGTGTGCATGGAGTTCTCCCCGTGCTTGGTGGGTTTCCTCCGGGTACTCCAGTTTCCTCCCACAGTCCAAAGACATGTAGGTTAGGCTGATTGGCATTCCCAAATTACTCATAGTGTGTGAATGGGTGTGTGAGTGTGTGTATGTGTATGTGCCCTGCCTCGTGCCCTAAGCCTCCTCGGATAGGCTGCAGGTCCCCGCGACCCTGAATACAGGACGATGAGTGAGTAAGTGAGTTTGTAGTTATTAGTTACAGTTTATTTTTTATAGTTTCCTATTCTCATGTGCAGCTGCTCTGCTGTCATTAATTAACACCTCTTGACCAATCAGAATCCACAGTTCAGGAACGAAATCCAAAACAACTGCACTGAAACTGCTAAGCAATGGAAACGCTTCTAACAAACAATCTTTCATTATGCAGTATGTACACACTTAAAGAAATGCACACTATGTCCCTAACCCCTGCAACGTCACTTTTAAATAAATAACGTGGTAAATTTCCCTGGAGAATTCGAATGTAAATGTTCCCAACAAGCAGCTGTGCTGCACGATAAAAACAACTTGTTCCAACAAAGACAAGCTGAGACAGCCATCCACATAGCATTACACTACTGCTTAACTACTAACAGATGTTTTGTTCATGGTTATTAGATTAAAGTAACGGGACATTTTTGCAATAAAAAAAAAAAAAGGAATATTCAGATGGATTTTATTTTCATGTGAGAAAATTCAGGAGGAACTCATTTCAGGGTGGCTTTATAAGACTTTATTTTTTATACAACATATTGTGTCTTAGATTTTTTTTACTTGTGTGTGTAAGGCGCTATGGTGGCTTAGGGGTGAGCATTGTTGTCTTGCACCTCCAGGTCTTGGGTTTAATTCCCACATCGGGTCTGTGTGCATGGAGTTCGCATGTGCTTGTTGGGTTTCCTCTGGGTTTCCGGTTTCCTCCCACAGTTCAAAAACATGCAGATTAGTCTAATTGGCATTCCCAAACTGCCCGTAGTATGTAGATGTTGACCGAAGGTCCTACCAGATGGGTAAACGGCAGAGTATGGAACAGAAACATCCTCGATCGCCACCGAGAAAAAGTTCAAAAGTCGACCATCAGCTGGAAAATTCATCAATGCTTACAGTTTTCAATTCCAGAAGTATTGGAACATCATCAGGAATGTTCATTCGCTTGCAAATGTTCATTCACAGCGCTCACAGTGAGACGCTTACTGAAGAGCTGAAGACTAAACTGAGGATTAAACGCATGGGATGGGAATACAATGGTCTCCATTCACCTCCATGGTTATTTTTTTATAAAAGTGAAACTCATATACTCCATGAGTCCTATTTTTGTTGTAATTTCAGTAATTATGGCTTACGGTATCTCAAAATATTCAGACGCTTCCTAAGATCAATCACAAAAAGGATTTACAATACAGAAATTGATAGGCACTCATCCACTGATGGAGGCTGCACCAGGAACCAGCAGCCCAGTGAATAGTAACGCTCATAAAATGGCCATAATGAAACAGCTGGAGAAGAGAAATGCGTGTAAGTGAACCTGCATGTGAGCGGAGAGCGTGAGACAGAGCGACCTCAAGCCTGGCAGGAAGACTTCCTGTGTTTCTCCTGATTCTGAACCTCTGTTTATTTTATCAGCTGGAGTTCACAAAGGATGCATGTTCCTTTCTTTTTTTTTTTTAAATAAATCAGCTCCTGAGCCGCTGAAGGCACAGCAGCCGCACTGTAAACAGCTCAAGCACTCATGCTAAATAAGGCGATTACTCTGAGTGTTGATCCGAGTCCTGCTGCCCCGAGTACAATCTATCAAGGTTTATTTTTTTTCCACAGCTACAAAGCTCTTAACACTAAGATACTGATACTGTTTACTCTGCACCCTGAATGCCCTCCACGCTGTCTCCATCTGGTCAGGAAATTCCTCAATGCACACAGCAGCAAAGGTTTCAGGGTCTAGCACGAAGGGATAAAAAAATTTGATTTATTCGAGGTTGAATCAAAAAAATTGGAGTAAAAAAATGTGCAGGTGTGCAGGTGTTACATCAGTTCATTCGGACCTGCGGTGCGGGCAAAAATGGACGCCCCGCTTGTGTAAGGGAAGAAGAGAAGCGTGCAGCTGAAACAACTCATGGAAGAGCATAAACAGAAGTGTTTGGATATCTGCAAACAAAATTTGGATATTATAAGTAAGGTGAACGTTTCTTAAAGCGAATCATTACTGGTGAATATTGGCGAGCCTGAGAGTAAACGGCAGAGTGTGGAACTGAAACATCCTCAATCGCTCACTCGAAGAAAAGTTCAAAAGTCAACCATCAGCTGGAAAATTAATCAATGCTTACAGTTTTCAATTCCAGAAGTATTGGAACATTATCAGGAATGTTCATTCACAGCGTTTACAGTGAGACGCTTATTGAAGGGCTGAAGACTAAACTGAGGATTAAACGCAGAGGACTGATATCCGAGGGCGTCAAGATCTTACATGACTATGCACGTCCGCACACTTCTGTCCACACTGTCAGGACTCTGAGGTTAAAGTTAAAGCGTCCTCACTATAGTCCTGATCTCACTACATAAGACTTTTATCTGTTTGGTCCCCTGAAAGCAGAAACACGAGGACGAAGACTCACTTCACAAATCGCTCAGTTCAAAAATAAAAAAACCGAGGGAATACAAAAGCTTGTTGACAGCTTGACGCAGTGTATTAAAAAGCAAGAAGATTATGTATTTTATTTTCTAACAGTTAATTAAAATAAATTCTACAGCCAGGGTGTGGATCATTTTTGACTCACCCTCATATTATCACTGCAGGAAAAGAGACAGCTGGACAGTCCTTTTAGATTCACCTCTCACTGTTACTCCTTTATTTGAAGGCAAGGTTCTTCTTACACATCAGCATTAACCTCAAAGTACAACAAGGCTAATCAACTATGTCACTGCATGGGATGATGACCCTTGTTTCCTATAAAACAATGTAAAAGAATATTTTAGAAAATGTTAAGATCATATATAATTAGTAGTACGTATATTACTACTAATTATCATACTTTACTGTACTTTATTGTAGTCTCATGTACATTACTTTACTGTAACTTATTTTACTTTATCTTACCTTAATGTACCTTACTTTACTATACTTTATTGTACTGTACCTAACTTTCCGTCCCTTTGCTTTATTGTTCTCTACTTTATCGTACCTTACTGAAATGTACTATACTGCACTGTACTATACTGTGTATTACTTTACTGTACCTTATTTTTTGTACTTTACTGTAATCTACTTTAGTGTCCCTTACGTTACTGTACATCACTGTAGTCTACTGTACAATACTTTACTGCATCTTACTTTATTGTACTTTACCTCACTTCCCCTACATAACTACGGTACCTTACTTTACTGCACTTTACTTCTTTGTACTTTACTGTACCTTTACTGTACTGTATGTTTCTTACCCTACTGGACTCTACTTTGCATTACAGTCCTTCCCAACTTCAAGTTAGATTCCTTACCTGATATGAAGTCTTCAGTGCGTAACCTGTTGTTCGTACTTGGTGTTCAGCCTTCTTGTTTCATTCCTGCAATAATCCACTTCCCTCTTCTATCCTCATCAGCAGAAATCCAAGTAAACTATATACGTGAATCTTTGTCCTGCTTATTTGTTCATCCACAAGCGAAACATCCTATCGTTATCAACTTCAACACATTTAATTTACTATACAGTGAGAAAAATAAGATTGCAGGGAGGATGGCTGGAGAACGCGTCCATCTGGAGAGTGAAGTCACATGTTGAACTGAAATATCATCATGACATTTCTTTTTCTCATAGCGTTTTGTTGTCTACTGGTTTACAAGATCAGGTTCTTGTCACAAAATGTGGAATTTTACAGATTCATCTCGGGAACTTTCCCACTGAATATGATAATCATTGAATGAGGATCAAAACAGGCAATGGACAATGCGACAAAAATACTATATAACAATTCTCAAAGGCATTATTATGAAAACAATATGTCTCGTGATCTTATCACTGGCATTTCAGGAAAACCTTCAGGACATGCAATGAGCACTACGCTTTATTATTTATTTATTCCAGATATCTCTCTATCAAAAACACTGAAGAGGAATCTTTTCTTCTATTAATTATTAAGAGTCTATTAATTATGACTCTTTATTTCTTTATCGTCTCATTTTTATATTTAAAATGTGTAACAGTTCAAAACAGGAAATATGTCACAGAGATAAAATTGGAAAATAAAATAATTAATGCGGGGGGGGGGTGTACAAAGCTGGTTGTAGATTATGAATATCTCAGGGGAAAAGCATTTCATACACTCGGCTATAAACACATCCATCACTACACACACATTCCTCCGTGACTAATTACTTGCTTATACAAGGAAGGATGTTATCTACACCACAGCACTGCGGTATCTCACTGATGCTAAACAACTGAGTGCAGACAACATCAAGGCTACCAAGCCAAAAAAAGGAAAATAAATTACAAAAATATCTGTATTGCCAACATTTTCTGGAAAATGTCTAAGCAAAGACTTTATTTGGCTAATGTTGCACTGTAATTAAACGGTAATTAACCGCTAACCAAACTTTGGTTTTGGTTTGTTCCAGGAAATTCAGAAATGTAAACGCATTAGTGCACTGAAATGTTTCACATCCTACCAACCATTACAATTCTTGTTTTAGTAATCTGAGATATTAATGAGAGAACAATTTATATTCCTGATGTGTTTTATCTTCTTAATTTCCTTGTCACTGTGAGCCTATAATACTGTCAAAAATAAATGAATAGAAATGATGTAGTGGCCATATGAAAATAAGTTAAATAATTATGTTGTGACTATATGCTAGCTACTCAACAGTTTGTCATTGCTAATATTTCTAGGCCTTGTTAGCAACCACTGCTAAACGTTTCATAGTATTTTTTACTAAGGTATTCCTGGTCCTTTTGTAATCTCATCATCACTTTGAGCTTACAATGCTGTAGAAAATCATGTCTTGGCTATATATAGATAGTAAATTACAAACATCTGTAAAGTGTAGTAGGCTTTGCGCTAGCTACTTTAATCAGCAGTTTGTCATTGCTAATATTTCTAAGCTCACTTAGCAACCACTGCAAGATGTTTTGTAGTAATTTTCTAACATCTCTGAGGAAAAAGTTAATATTCCTCATCCTTTTGTTGTATTTTCATCACCCCTTTGGGTTTACAATGTTGTACAAAAACCATGTGTTGGCGATACAAAAGCTAGCTTAACTTTTAGTTTACAAATTACTATGAAAAGACTAGCCATGGTTGCTATCATATCTCAGGAATGCTGATGTTCCTGAGGGGTTTGTCACATTTGTATTACCAATGTTATGAAAATACTAATTATCTGAAGAAAATTATGAAATTTCTGAAAATGTTCTCATATTTTCATTTATAATGATATAGTGGCTATATGCTAGCTACTTTAATCAACGGTTTGTCATTGCTAATATTTCCAACCGATTCCAATTTAGCAGAGACTGGTACATTTTTAAATAACTTACTAACATACTGTATCTGGGGAAAATGTTGATATTCCTGCTAGATTGGTCATATTTTCACTGTATCATAGTTCGTATCTGCTGGAACCCTTTTGTCTAACTGATGGTGTTTTTTATCGTCGATCTGTCTTCGAGTCTCTTTATGACTTAATTGTTAAGACTTGTGTTATTTTGATGTAAAGGACACTTAGCCAAAAGCTTAAATATGCACTTTCCTGATAATAAACAGATAACTTCAGACACATCATTCATGTACTGAGGTTCGACAGACACATGAAGCTATAATTCTTCCTTTATTTCATTTTTCATTATTTTCATTATTTCATTGCTTAAAATATTGAAAAGGAATACATCGTTGTTTATGCTTGTATGTACGGCTATACTGCACTTTCATTAAATACAGAATTGATTTTAACTTTTAGCTTAATAAAGCTGGTCAGTACATTGCTCACTTGCTAACCCTTTATTCCACCTCTGGGTTCCTCAAACCTTTTAAACAAATTCTTCTAGTCCCTTTATCTTGTTTAAAGACCTGGGCCTGGATTCACAAAGCTTTTTAGAATTCCCTCAGAGAGCTCCTATCTTAGCTTAAAACTACCTGCTATTTTGCTTTGAGGAATTTTGGCACTTTTATACTTCCATAGGTAAGATGCGATTTGATCGGACATAGTAATTATATGGTTCGATCTCATGGGATCTGGCGGAAAAAAAGGAAATTAGTGACAGCATGATAGACACATTGAGAAACTGACAGGGATGTGGCTAAGAAGGAGTATGAACTTTGAACACACATTTTTCCATTTTCCCCCCCGTTCCCACTGCGTTATTTGATATTTTTAGGACGCTGTGGGAACTTTACAGAGTTTGACGGGGGCATTAGTTTACACACAAGTTCAACACTGCTTAAAAAAAAAGGAAAAAAAAATGATCTAGGGTGTTCAAGAACATTTATCTTGAAATGTAGAAAAGATTAAACGAAAGGTAGAAAATGTAATGTTTGTGTAACATCTACCAAAAACGTATATGTTTAATGTGATGCACATTTCAGACACTCTTAACACTGACTAGAAAATTTACTTATACTGCAGATTTTTACCTCAAACCTTCTGGTTGACATTTTTGATGTCAACCATAATGTGTGAAGTTCGCTCCTTGCGCTAATGTAGCTAACCCAGCCGCGTGTCAATACAAACAAGGGGAAGATTTAGCACACACTACACGGAAGGCATTCTTTCACAATTTTTTGCTCTCTATAAGCTTTTGTCTTTTTATGAAGTTTAGTTGGCGTGTCTAAATCCAAATCAGTTTGTCCTGTGGTACACTTTATGGGGGAAAAAAAAAAAGTTTAAGCACGCATTTACTAGCTAAATTTTGGGAACGGAAATCCAATTTCTACATAAATGTTAGAATGAAATAGCAGAATATGTGTGTTGGACTATAAAATTCAATATAGTTTAAATTGCCGCGTGATTCGGATCCAAGTTGGAGCTACGAATGGTTTTTAGTAAAAGTTTTTCAGTTGCGGCAATTAGAGAACTTTTAAAGTCAAAAGTGAAAGTGATCTACTCTAAAGAGAAAAACTGTTGTAAATTAAATGCACCTTCACATGTGTTGCTCTGAAAAAAGCCAATCAATCAAGTTTCATTAAGGATCACAACCGTCTTGGTGAAAACAGCGCAACACTAACACAGTGGAACCTCGGATAGCGAGTAACGCAATTGGCGAGTGTTCTGCAAGACGAGCAAAGATTTTTAATAAATTTTGACTTGGAAAACAAAAAAAGTCTTGGTTTACGAGTACCGAGTATGCGTGCGTGTAAAGCAAAAGCAAGTCTCATAAGAGACGTTAAAGATTTTCTCTCTGTCTCTTTATCAGCCAGCACTTTTACATTTCACACAGTGCCCCTTCACACACAAACACACATGGCCTGCGCGCAAAACGGAAACATCTGTCGGGATTTATTTTAACCTTTTTTTTTTTTAAAGGTAAAGTGCAGGTTAATTTGTTTTATTTTTACTTTATATTTTGTGTTAATTATTTTTATTTATTTATTTTTTTGGACTGTGGAACGAATAATTTGAGTTTCCATTATTTCTTATAGGAGAATTCGCTTTGGTTTACGAGTGAAACACGAACCCATTTCCAAAACGAATTATGCTCTTAATCCAAGATTCCACTGTAACTGAAAAATTAAAGCTGACATAAGCTTTTTAAAGTTAACTTTAAATTTGAAACTTATCATGTGTACACAAAAAAAGACACTTGAAAGTTTATATTATTATAAATACTTGCTTTATTTGCTTTCGCAATGTACATTATGTGGGGGGAAAAAATCTGTTTTGCAACAGCTAAATACACGCAGATGAAGTGATCACACGTCATACGACATTCTTCATTAGGTTTATTCAACAACGCTACCTTTGCAAGTATTTATTTCACTTGTCACAGTGCCTTCGGTTAGCGTCATGACGTCGTGACTTATGCTAGATCTGACTAGCTACGATTAACATTGTCAAACAACAGACACACAATACAAATTTTTTTTTCCTCTCCCAAGTGTATAGAAAGAAATTATAACAACAAAACTTCACTGCAGTCGAAAGGCTGCCAAACAGTTCATACAAACACCTGCATCTTCATCTTCATCACAAAAAAACAGGTTTTAATATTAGTTCAGCTTAAACATACCATTAAGTTTAATCGAAGATGAAGGGTTGGAAGTTTGGCTGTGTTTGTCATTCATTACACAAGTAAATTATAATTTTAATATAAATTATTATACAAGAGTTATTTGATTCATTAGTGGAAATTGGCACTCCTGCTGCTGATCCAGTGTATGAAGTAGTTAATTGACACTGCATCGTTTGCTCGTTTTCCTTCTCATTTACGGATTTTTTGGACTCATCATGAGTGGTGAAGTGGAGCTTTAGACACATCCAGACCGACTTCCTTCAAGAATTTCCATAATGCATTTTCTTACATTTTCCTTTTGAATTAGAATTCTTATCCAAAACCAGTTTCCAAAAACTGAAACAGGAAGTTTGAATAAGGGCTCAAGTCTTGAATTTGGCAATGCAGATTACCCAGAAGTCATTGCAGTCAGTGAAAGCCTGACGGGGCAACAATGAACAAATCATAGCAAACTGTATATGTTTCTTAATTTTAGAGGTTATTTCTCCATATAAGATATATAATGCTCCAGCTGTGCTGTAGGTGAGAGCTGACAGATGAGACGGAGCATGCGACTGTGCTTCAATATTGCAACCATATTTCTCGATCAAATTCTGATTAACCTCCGTCAAAGTTGCAGTGCTTGCTATGACCACTAGGGGTCAGTGTATAAACACTGTCCACTCATACACCAGATTCGACATAAACGAAGACCTCATGGAACATGGAACCATTTCACAGTCAGGATCAATCCAATCTCAAAGCTCCCGTGCATGCAGATAAATGCGGGAATACCAGTTTACCCAGCATGCTTGGGTGCGGCTCCACCGTGCTGCAGTTTTACAGCAATGCAAGTACATCATCCCGTGTCAGGAAAAAGAAATGAATAAATAACGCATGCACGGCGTTATTAGATTAAACCCGCGAGTGTCGGCCACGCTCCCCGGGCGTTTTTGGGGAGACAAGAACAGGACGCATGCCAAGGCGGAGCTAAAGGCGGGTCGGTTCGGGGTGAAAACGGTCATGCAGCTCTGCGGCGATGCTCGGGACGTCTCAGCCACCTCGCTGCTCTTCGTTGCGCTGGCGGAAGAACGCCTTCCCGAACTCGTACGTGCTGATCATGATGGCGCACGCCGGAGCCACTTTGATCACACGAGGCATGAAACCTTAAAGGGAAAGAAGAAGAAGAAGAAGAAGAAGAAGTAGTCAGGTAGTTTTAAGACTCAAAGTTGAGGGTTTTTTCCAGCTCAGAGCTCAGGTGCTTTATTACTCCTTTTACTGAAGCAAGTTTTCAATATGTACAGTGTGATTTCTTTTCTTAAAGAGAAACATTCGTGATGCTCAAAACAGACGCTTCAGGAAAAGTTGCAGCTTTACATCAGACTGTTACAAAGCACCGACACTGGAGACTCCTTCTATAAGCAGAAAAACTTCAGTGCTTCAAGGTTTTCTAATCCAGTTATGTGTCCAATCATGTCCAAGTCCCTACGACTGAGCTGTTGCTATAGAAACGACAGCGTTTAATAACTGATTTACATTTATGGCGTTCGGAAGACACCTTTATCCAGGAGTGACTTGCAGTTTTTAATCAATAACCGACTCCTGATATCAGGATATCGGATTTGGAGACTTTACCTGCAAACAGTCCTCTGTAACCCGTCTCAGTCCAGATGTTCTTCATTATGAGCCACGTGGACGAAGGCTTCTTCAGAGGAGCTGCGAAAATCCCCAGAACATTTTATTAAACTTTATGAAATAAACAAGTCTCGCTAGCTGATTCTGTCTGAATTCAGCGTGGATTTGACTGAAAACGTTCCCCGTGACACCGTTACCTCCGAGCATCTCCATTTCTCCCAGCTCGATCTGTCTGCGCGTTTTCACCACGTCAAACGGCAGCGTCGTGATCGCAGCGATCTGCAGGAAGGGAAAAAACAAAAAAAACAAGTCAAAGCTGAACTTTTGATTGTGCTGAATAACAAAAACTCCTTTTATGTCTCTACATAATCCCCTGCTAATTCTGAGAACAGTTATAGAATCAGGGCCTGTTAGGTTAGAACAGTTCTGTGATTCTAAACAGTTCTCAGAACTGCCTCGGAGTTCTGGTCCTAGAATTTGTCCAATCCGATGCGTCACCCTGTGGAAGCACAGACTCACTAGCGACCCCTACGTCCTACAGTCGGGAACTACGATAATTAGTAACCACTCCGGTTCGATTCATGTCTCACCACACTGACACCAGGATTGTCCTTTTATTTCTTTTATCTTCTTCTATTTATATAATGATTCTATAAAGTGGGCGTGTCTGTACATTGAAGATATTTGCGAAACAAAAAATAATGTCTTACATTTTGGTGACGTAAGACGAGTAATAGAACACACTTTGTGCACACATCACGGAGTTTAACGGGGTTTTCACAGGTGTGTTTGTCCGAGCTTGAGTTAACACACAGGCTTTGTTTCATCGCAGTCGACCCACGGGAAGAGAAGATACGCTACTTTGAAATTTAAAAGGAAAACACCTGTATATTATAAAAAGGAATCGACCCTCATTACTTCATCTCAAAATTCAACAGATAGCACTGTACTTTTTTTTTTAAAACACTTGTGTGTGTGTGCAATTCAATTCCACATGAATTAAATTGTGGGCACATTTTATGGTATTTTTTAGATGTTTATATATAAGGTGGTAAATATGCGCAGTTCCTCTGTGATCCTGCAGGTGGTGCACTATACACACTCTGATAGGGAGCCCAGAGTCCTGTGTGGCTGGAGTAAATTATTACACAAAATCTAAAACAAACAAACAAAAAAAAATGTTTATTAAATCAGGATTTAAAAAAAAAAAAAATTTTTTAATCGTGACAATCGGCAGAATCGCGATACAGATCGAATCGCCCCCGGGTTACTGTGAGAATATCGTTTCGGCCGATCCCTGGTGATTCCCGTCTTTACTGTTGTATAACGAGTTTAATTAACAAATATGTTCTCACTCGTTAACAGTAACTCTACCATCAGAATCTCATTTACACACTGCGGATCCTACAGATGATTCCTCACAGGACAAAAGACTGAGTTCTGCTATACTGTGTGTGCGTGTGTGTGTGTGATTCATTAACGCCAGCAGAGGCACACTGCAGAACAAAGCAAACTAGAGAGGCACATTTCCTGAAGAAAGTGTGAGTGGCGCTTGCCGTGACATCACAGACACAGCTATGATGTCAAACCTATGATGTCATAGCTGATGTTGGTCTCAATGTTAAGTCTATGGGACTTTTTGGGGCGGGACGGGGGCAATTAACCACCCACCCCTTAGAAAAGTCATAGCACCCCATTCCTGAAAAAATAAAAATAATAATAATAAGCTTCGCAAGCAAATAAGGAAGCGGGGGTGCCAAAACTTTCAGCAAACGCACGATTGAAAGGAGAGAAATGTTGTACTTGGTTAATTGCATATATTATGGTTTGAGACAGTGCACAACCACACACACACACACACACACACACACACATACGCGTGTGCATATATTTTGGTACCCGTGTTGTCTAATATTAATGAAGAGAGATTTATCATTAACGTTATGACGGTTATTAACATTTTAATATCTACACTATGGAGGGAGCGCGCGGCGAGCGTTATCAGCGAGCGGCTTTTAAGAAAGCGTGATTACACACCGCACCTCGACCCGCGAGCAAAGCGTCGTGACCTCGCGGTGTTACTTTAACCTTCACCCGAGGTTTCAGTCAAAAAACACCTGATTGTATTCATGTTCGTTTACGTCATCAAGTCATTAGCACGACATCATACACTGTATCACTGGTGTGTGTGTGCGTGTGTGCGCGCGTGTTTAACCCGCGATACTCACAGCTCCAGAAACGGCTCCTGCTGCAAAGCTGATGGTGAAGGAAGCCTGCGGTGTTCTGTATCTCTCACACAGCTCTGCTTTTATCAGCTCATAGTTAAACCAGTACATGGCGGAAACACACACACACACACACACACACACACACACACA
>JAOVVB010132468.1:0-12242 GCA_028570985.1 Heterobranchus longifilis | reverse complement strand
ATTTTAATGAGTATATAATCCCATCAAAATAAGAATTATTGTGTTTTTATGACCTTAGAATGACCTGTTTTTATCTCCATGGAGGCGGCCATCTTGCAGCTACAGGAGCCCAGAACGGACAAACCTGTCTCTAGAACGTTTTCACCTTTTTACATTTAGTGGGCGCCCGTCGGAAACGCACCGGTAGGAAAACATAGAAGAAGAGAGTGTTTGTTTTTGCCCGCCAACATTTTGCTTGTGAGTAATTTGTGAGAGGTTGTCTTGTCCCTGGAGGCCACCGTAGTTTGTGCTTTTCTCTGACAGGGAGGAGTGAGCGGGACAGTGTTTCAATCTACAACCTCACCACTAGATGCTGTTAAAAACTACACACTGTACCTTTAATATCAGAATATTTGAGACATTAAATCGCTTCTGTGCATCACGTGCTGTGGAACGTCACATTATTTTATTTTATTTTATTTATTTACCAGAGACAGTACACATTAATCAACACAAAACAGCTAATTTTCATGTGTTGTCGCTGGGCAACTTAATACAAAAGGCCTAACGTTAACACATTACAACACATTACGATACGATTCAATACAATACATAAATACATGACAGAGTAGCAGAATAGCCTGTGTAAAAACAACGAAAGTAAAGTTTGTGCAAGGTGTGAGGAATGATTACTCACGACTGCATGTTTGGTTTTCTTTGAGTCACTCGTTTTCATTCTTTAATAATTAATATAACTTATGCAGAACAAGCTTATAGCCTTGATTATGCATTTATAAAAGCAGAGTAACAGAAACACCAACCGTGTGACATTCATCACGATATCATTAATATCCTCTGCTCTCGTGTTTCAAAAGACAGAAATAGACGACTGTCACGCCTGCTGTCGGAAGTTTCATTGATTATGTGGATTCGCTGTTTAAAAACGCCATATTAGAGGGTCGGGACATACGACACGTGATCGTGTGGTTTGGAGGAGTTGTTGATGGAAAGTTGTGGGTTTCTGAAGTTTTTTGACCGGCAAGCACTTCTGAGTGTAATGACCCTTTAAGAGTGTTGAAAAACATCAGCAGTTCTGTTAATGTCAAGCTGTCTTTGTTTTCTTTCTTTTCTATATTTCAGATCAAATGCTCCATGCAGACCAGAGTTTGACAGAAAATGTAACTGTGTGAAAGTAAAGATTGGAACCTTATGTCCATCTTTAATTTCACAAAAATAAGGAGAAAAAAAAAAAAAAATCACCTAGCATCGTCATGAATAAATACCTCGACTTTCCCTTTAGCTTGTCAGAGCTTTCTTACACATCAGTCAAAAAAGTCATTTGTTTTTCCTGCTTTTCAATCCTGCAATCGCTGAGTGAAAATGTGAAAATAATTGGATGTGGATGAATTCTTCCTCGTTCATCTGATTGACGTTTTATTTTTAGACGGCGACCTCTGGTGGTCGTGGAAATTATGACGAGTAAACGAGGAAGTGAGGCGACGTAATATAAAATACCAAGAAGGGGTGGATGGGAACTTAATCACACACACACACATGCACACACACACGCACACGCACACACACACACACACACGTGTCATGTCCCGTTTGAAAATAAAAGTCAACGTTATTTTTAATCCGTTCATTAGATAAGTCACGTCCTATCTCACGTAACTGCATCCAGTATTTTGTTTTATATATTTTTTGTAACAGCAGTATTTATAACACAGAAGTTGAGATTTTTTTCTAACCAAACCGAGTCAAAGTCGTCCCGTTTCATGACGTCAATCACGTTTAAAACCGCGACCGTCATGCACTTAAAACGAGCAGAAAACGGCTGTTAAACCCTTTTAAATACAACGTTGGTCGTATTTCGTATCATATGATGTCAAACAAAACTGATGTAAATTTAGATGGTTTTCATAAACATACCAACGTAGTTTAGGTGCCTAAACGTTTGTTTGTTGTGTTGGCAACATGTAATTTTAACCGTGTGGGACCACGTCATTTTAATACAACATGTGACAGCAGCATGTAATTCATGTGTTAAAAAGTCCTGGTCATTTCATGCATTTCTGTGAGATCACTGACGAAACTGACGGTGCTTTTCATAAACATACTGACATATTTTCAGTGCCTAGTCCTGAGGAAACTAACGTAAATGCAGATGTTTTTTCCTAAATGTATCAACATCTTTTTGGTGCTTAAACCTAATGAAACTGACGTAAATGTAGATGTTTTTTCCGAAACCTACCGACAGATTATCGGTGCCGAAAGCTAATAAACTGACATAAATGTAGAGGGGTTTTTTTTTTTAGACCTCGTCATGCTCCAGAGCTCCACACTTGTCACGATGACAAATTAGCATCACCGCAAATCAATACATAAACTCCCATATTCTGTCACTCCCTTTTAGCCTTTCCTATATCAGTCAACAAAAAGCCATTTGTTTTTCCTGCTTTTCCGTCAATCGATGGGAGGTAGATCCCTGGAATCCTGGAGCGAGAATGTGAAAACGATTGGAAAACTCTCATTTATTCCTCCCGCTGCCTCCTCATCCATCTGATCTCCCTCCCTGTCCTCTCTTATCTCCTTTTTATCTCTTATCTTCCCCTCCTCCCATCGTCTCAACTCTCGTCTCAATTCCACTCCTGCCTTTCCAATTCTCCTTCTCCTTTCCGTTTGATTCTTCTCACCTTTCCTCTCCTCTCCTCTGTGTCCTCTCTTTTCAATCACTCTCCTCTCTTAATTACTCTCCTCTTTCCTCCTCTGCTGCCCTGTCAGGTCTCTCATCTCTCCACTTGTCTCCTCTAGATGCACACCCTTTCTCCTTTCTCCTTTCTCCTCTTTTCTTCTCCTTTCTCGTCGTTTCTTCTCCTTTCTCGTCGTTTCTTCTCCTTTCTCCTCTTTTCTTCTCCTTTCTCCTCTTTTCTTCTCCTAACGCTGAACTCTGTCACGACCCTCTGCGTCTGACGCCGACGCACACGGCTCCCTTTAGCGTGTGCATGAGCCTAAACATAAACAAGTAGTTTTGTTTGTGTCACACGTGTTAAAAACTGCAACCACATTTTGATGCGTTTCAATAGTGACGTCATGGGGTCCTGACAAAGTGTCCATATGTGACTCATATTTCCATTTGAGTCACATATGTTCATATGAGTGTTGGGAATGACGACGTGTGTGAACACCACGGCGCTTTTGTGTTTTTCACATGTAATGTAAGACCTTTTAAGCTTTTCACGTGTCACTTTTACGCGCCAAACGATGACGCTTCACTACGGTCGCAGTTTTACACACGTGGTCAATCATCACTTATCCACTAGAAGTGTGTGGCGGTGTGTGTATGTGCAGAGACTGCCGGGATTTTTTCTTTTCATTTTTCTGTGTTTGGGGCGTTTATGGGCGTCGACTTTTGGGCACGGAGCTACAAAAATGGCACCAAAACTAGAGTGAATCTGGGGTTTGCTTTCACTTTTGTTTAGCCGGGGAGGAGACACCCAGAATATTTTGTATCATGAATATGTAAATAGAGAATATATCAAAATAAAGATCAGACCTTTGTAAAATTGCACCAAAGCAGTTTTCTTTTTTTCCATTTTTTTTCCGAACAATTTTTGTCAATGGAGGAAAGAGTTGACATTGTGAATAAAAGAAAACAACTGATGTTTTGGTTAAGTTTCAGAAAAACATTGTGGATTGGGGTTAAAATAAGGATGTTTGTTACTTAATTAACTACTTGGTTAAGTTTAGGAAAACATCGTGGATTGGTACATAAGTTAAGTATTAAATGTAAATAACCAACACTAATGGTTACGTTAAAATAACTTGTTGCACACGGGACAAAAACACCGGCCTCCTGTGTTTGTTTGACCCATCCATCGCTCTGTCCTCCCTCTGAAAACAGACTTCCCCCCGACTTTGTTCTACATAATATTTGTCTAATACTGACGCTGAAAAAGCACTGTGATAACACACGAAAAGTCTTAAACTGGCGTGTTATTCCAGGATGTTCTCATTCACTGTTCGTAGTAATTCCTATGAAAAGTAATGCACTGATACTCAGATAACACACGTAATTGTGAGCCAGTAGGTCCGGCTTATTCCGTGTCATATTCATGTTTTATTGTGAGACGGCGACCTCTAGTGGCCGTCGTGATTATGAAATAATATAAAAAGACAAAAAGCCCAGTTTGTTGTCTTTTTCCTAACTTTAGCAAGTAGTTTTGTTGCCTAAACTTAACAAAGTAGTCCCGTTTTACAACGCTAACCACGTGTTTAAATGCACACTATGCAGGAAATGTCACTTCCTGTTTGTAAACACAACATTCAGACTTGGCCCCTCCTCTCTGGCTCAACGAAAGCTTTTTTTCTGAGACGTCTGCTATTTTCTTAACTTGGTGTCGCCCAGAAACGTCCCTCACACAGCAAAATATCAATATGCCACACGCTAGTGGGTCATAAGTGATGATTAAGAGGGATTACTTTTGTGTTAGTCTCTACATTTCTTCTGAGGAAAATCCTGCACAGTATACCTTTAAAAACAGCGACCGTCACGTTTCTACAACAGCGATGGTGCGACTGTTTCAGATACAACACGACAACATATCATACGAACTGCTGTGTTTTCCTAAGATATCATTCGAACCCGGTGGTTATTCATATGCCATTTCGTGACACCAGGCTGCGGTTTCCCTGTCCTCCCCTCCGTCCATAAATCTCCCCTCTCCATCTGCCCTGTCAGAGACACGTTATCTGATCATTAGTGAAGTCCTGTCACAGTACATCACGTCAGCGTCACCACAGCTGCACAAAACCCACATTCACAAACCTCTGTGCAAAAAAAAAAAAAACACCTGTAAATACAACTCTGTTAATACATTCTGGGAGCACAATTATATGGAAATAGCTGTAATTGTTTACATCTGAAAAGGCAATTATCACGAGGGGAATGGTTTTACTTGTTTGACTGCTCCGCTCTCGGTGGAATTGCTCAAACGTGGGCGGGATTGCATTGTGTTTTGCATCGCCGGTTTCTGGCTGATTGCCCCCCAAAAATCTCACCGAATTTAAAATCATTTGTTGAAAAGCGTGCCCTGCTGGAAATCAATCTGCCGAGGCGTGAATGAGTCAGACAGTTTTCATTGATCCTGCGGCCGGTAGATCAGCGGTTCTCAACCTTTGCAGAGCCGGAGGGACGGTCCCGACTGGACAGAGTAATCCACAGACGAGCGCGCCGCTGATGAACTCTAAATGTCACACAGATCCATTCATGAACATGCATTTTTATTCTGTCTTAATTTATAAAAGTTCAGTAGCGTCCAGTGTCGAGAATCCTGCAGCATGAGGCCGATAGCTGCTGCACAGACTGACTCTCTGCAGCGTCACGTATGTCACTCACAGAGTTTAGCTTTACACTTTTTGTCATCCTGTGACAGAAAATCATCCTGTGTCATCCTGTGACAGAAAATCCTAATTTGGGAAACTGAGTTTTGAAGCCTGAGAGGCATGAAACAAACACATCTTTAATATATTCTTATTAAAACTAACATTGTGGCACCAAGACATACATTAGAGAGAGCAAAATTAACTATAAGGACAAGAACTTAATGTGGGTGTTACAACAACATTTAGTAGTATACAAGTAGCTACAAGTTACCCCCTCTGGCATCGTGTAACCAGACCTTTCTCCATCTATCTGGATCCAGTGCATTTTCACTCTTGGATCAGGAAAAAAAACAAACTCTCCAGCTTGTTTGCATTTCTTTAAACCAATCACAACTGTCTCGGATACAGCGACGGTGCTTCTGCAAAACAGTGTCGGGAGGGAACTTACACGAAAATGATGTAAACTTATTCTTTGTAGATCTTTACAATCATTCACTGAAAGAACAGAGCAGGCCCGCCTTATTGCACAATCCAAATCTTCAAAACTTGTCATTTTCAGCATGTAGGTTGATAACTCGGAGGTTGTTGTTTGTTTTCTGTAGCGAATGGACTTTGGGAACGGGAACATGGACACAGACTTCCTGTGCAGACAGGAAGTAAGGCTTTATCCTGACACTGTTTGGTAAGCCCGTCAGACTAAAGAGGAGACAATCCTTTAAACCAAAAACTGCATTCTTGCCAGAGTGAAAAATCCCTATGAAGTAGCATGTATGCCATGTTAAAAATATATATAAGTATAAAGCATTCATTAATTATTGTTTGATTAAATAAAATACTGTATATGTTTGCATCAACCATGATAATAAATTCCATAACAAATATGTAGATATTCAAACTGCAATGACGTGCCTTTTTGGCAGTCTGTATTGGTCTAACTGTATTATTCCTGAAAGCGCGCGTGCGTGTGTGTGTGTGTGTGGGCATCTTTGGCAGCCTCTCATTATCATATTGTAAATTTTCTGAGCTGCACTGCAGACAAAGGAGGGGGAGAGGTGAGGAGGGAGGGAGAAGGAGAGAGTATGCTTGCGTAAAAATAACAAATTGCCTCTCATTTGATTACTCGCCTGCCCTGCCTCTCTCTCAGATTGCATAACTGCAGAAAGTGAAGCAGCCATTCATATCCAGTGGAGAGGGACACCTGCTGTTTTTGCAGCCGTTTCATCTCTTCTTCATCTCTCTTCTATTTCAATTTCTTCCCATCGTTCTTGACCTCGTTCTACCTCCCTCACCTTTTCTTTCTCCACCCCGTTCAGTCTTTTACCCTTTCCCTCCGCTCATCCTTTCTGTCTATCCTACAGTACCATATCTTTCTTTTCATCTTCTCATTATCTTCCTCTCCCTCATTTATTCCTTTCTATTTTCTTTCTCTGTCTATTATTCTAATTCTCCCCTTGCTTTCATTTTCTTCCTCTCTCTCTGTTTCTTTGACTGCATCATGGAGCAGAATACAGATTAGATGAACAGCCACTGCAAATGTTTTCACGCACACAGGAATAATGAGCATGATTAAATTGCCAAATATGATTTCAGCATGTTCATTTTTCAGTTTTATTTGGTTTTAACAGCTATGAGTAACAATGTTTAGGATGCCAAAAGTAACGACGACGATGATGATGATAATGATGATGATGATGATGATGATGATGATGATGATGATCATGATGATGATAATTACAATTATGATGATGATGATGATGATCTACACTGAGCATGTGGTAGCCCAACACTAGAAAGCTATAGAGCCAGTATCTGCAACTGACTGCTGTTTTGTGCGTTACATTGTATTTAAATCAAATTGGAAATATCTCAGAATTTTCTATGTCTATTATTTTCCCAGTTCTAATTCATATCAATCAAATCAGTTCACAAAGAACATTTTTCAAAAGGGATATATTGGTTTAAATTGATTTTCACATGATTTTCCAAATTCACGATTCAATTAGACTTTCAATTTTAAGGTCATGATTCCTTTCCATTTTCAATTTAAACTTTTTTTTTCAGCACTATGCCATTGTTATCACTATCGAGTCTTTATTTTGTAAAGACACAACAGATCATTGGGTTTATGTCCTGACAAATGTAATTTACAGTTCTAATTCTTCTTTAAAAAGATATAGCTATATCAAGTGTGATATAATCCCCATAATTTGGGGAGGAATGTACCACACTAAGACCATATGGTTAGATTTAAATAATTTATTTAAAATGGTGGAATTGCTAATCCTGCTTTTGATTTTTGATTTAGAATTGAAATTGTATTATCCCTAATTCTAATACATAGGGTAAAATGTGGTTTTATTTCCTGCTGAAAAAGTACAGTGTTCACAGCAGTTTACAGTCCCTTCTTAGTAAGTACTCTTCAGAATATGCTTTCGCTGGTGTGACCAAATCCTTTTGGCAGTTTTGGTGGGCAGAATCCTGACAGTGCGGAGCAGAAGCTCAAGCAAGAAGAACACATTATCATCACAAGGAATACAGTATCTGCACACTGCGCCTCTGCCAGCTCAAGCCCAAAAACAGTTTTGCTTTTTGGGCTTGCCTTTGTGACAAGAGGCAGTGCGAGTACACGCTGAACACAAGTGCAATTACGTGCCATAACAAGTAGGAAAATTGCACTGCTCAGCCTGATCTGTATTGGGCTTCAGTTGGAAGCAGGAAATTACCGCGAAAAATTACAATGCAAATTACATCGACTGCGCTACCACTGCCTTTGTGTGAGGACAAAATTAGGGGCCTTTGTCTGATTGTACTGCACTGCTGGGTTCACATGACCAAACGGAATGAACTGATGATAAGTGGAGCAAAGGTTTGAAATACCCGCTTTTTAAAGCAGCATGTGAAAATGACATGAATGAAGATACCAGTGCAAAAAAAGAAGAAGCTCCCTGACCACATCTCCCGACCCATCAGCCCTCTCACCTGAATCAAAGAATATATTAAAGAAGGAAGAGTCATGATGTCACTGGTGCCACGCTGGTAGAATTCTACATGGATTTGATTGTAAAAGAGCCTCTATATAATAACTAACCACCCATCAAACTGTTAATGATATTTAATAATATTCAGGAGGGCTAACATTAGCCAGCTCTCTCCATAATGTTTCCTACTGTTGTCAAGAGGGGGGCGCTAATCGCTAAATTTCATATGCCTCTGTTCTATAAATCTGGAGCTTTATCACTGACCGGTGCTTGTTGCTTTATTCATCAATGAACTAAGTTTGCATTTGCACTTTGTTTAGCTAACGTTAGCCAGTAATATATCTGTTGAGATGACAAACTGCAAGACATTGTGGACTACGGTAAAGTCCTCCTATAGCTGAGGATATTTAAGTATAACTCTGACAGGACATATTATTGAGTCCAGCCAGTTATAAACAGAGCCATTAGCCTAATAAATTCATCTGGTTATAATTGCAGTGTGGTCGGCGATAATAGGTCGGACCTGCCTCGTTTGCTCATGTATCGTGATGTATATTTGATTTTGGACCCAAAAGGCTTGAACTGAGCTTTATGCAGCTGCTGGAAAGAGCCATGATCTGTTTGGAGATAAATAACAAGGAAAACAATGCGCATATTTAGATAAAAAACATCAGTCAACATCACATACTGTGTTTTTTTTTTCCATTTGGTCGAAGCATTTTTCAGTCAAAGGTGAAATGATACAGATGTGATGGGTTATAGTGGGGCCTGCCATGCCCTCCCCATTAACTTCAATAGAAATGGCACCAAAAGCAAAATTAGAATGCTGTCACGGTGACGTCATGACTCTTCCTTCTTTAATAAATTCCTTGACCTGAAGGAAGCTAAAATTACATTTACAGTAAATTACAGTAGTGGCAGGTAGTGACTGGTTATGTTGCAGAGGAACACTCTGACAGAACATGTGCTTTTCCATCTTGGGCAAAGGAAGCGAGATACTGTACTACAACTGCTTTTATCTGGATGCTGGGATGACATAGTTCCTGTGGCACCACGATACCCTCCACCCTCGCCATGATCACTGACCTGGACACGGGGGTGACGTAGTTTCCCGGGAAGACACCAGAGGCAGCAGTTCTCAGCGAGGTGCCTTTGAACCACCCGTCTTGACACTTCTCTGTCACGCGATACATCTCCCCTTTCCTAAGTTCAAGCTCGTCAGCCTTCTGGGGTTTGTAGGCGTATAAAGCCAGATATCTGTGGAACAAAGACAACAGACAAAATGTAAAAGTGAGTCAAATTATGTAATCATTACATGTCAGCTGGAAATCTCGAGAAACTGTTCACCAAATACAAGTTATCTCCCATGTGGATTACCCCTCATATGTATTATGCAAAGTACATTACAAATGCAAATATATTAATGAATAAACAAATGGAGGAGCATTCGCCAATCAATCCTTTAAAAACAAGTAGACATTTCTGTCAGTGTGTTAAAGGGGACATACTATGCTCATTTTCAGGTTTATATTTGTATTTTGGGTTTCTACTAGAACATGTTTATATGCTTTAATAAAAGAAAAAATCATTATTCTTCTCATACTGTCTGTCTGAATATACCTGTGCTCACCCTCTCACTGAAATGCTCTATTTAATCGCCTGTCTCTTTAAGCCCCCGTCCTGAAAAAAAGACCAGTCTGCTCTGATTGGTCAGTGTTTCTGGGTCTTCTGCATCTGAACTCTCTCGGGAATGACTGTAACGGAGTACAGCAGGACTTTCTACTGTGAAAAATCACCAATAAAGGCTCCTAAACCAAAATCTACACATTTGAACATTTTCCAGCAGGATTGTGATCCGAAGCTGAGGAGAAATTAACAACATCAGCAACCAAGATAACAATTTCCCTGATGTTAGTAGCTACATGTAACATTTACCACATTATTTGAAACTTTGGCCACATTTAATATGAAAATCTGACACTGTAACGTTAAATAAAGAAAAGCATAATAGGTCCCCTTTAAGAAGGGAGGAGAGAATGCCAAATTTCAATGCTCTTTTACTTGAATCGCAGGGCAAATAGCTTCTCTGGTACCAAGAAAATGACTCAAGAATATTCATGACACTTTCCTTTTTTAGTTTTTACTTTTTTAGTAGTTGAAATGATCTTATGGTATTTCAACATTTTTCTAACATTTATTTTTTAACGGAATGAATAATAAGACTCTTCAGAAGTGTATATTTTACACATCTTATTTTTAGTTGTTTAACTGAGATGTATAGATGCCCTAAGGAGAGGAGCCTGCACACTGTTGATGCTTTATGAAACCATCACAATAGGATCTTTGTCAGCTCAAAGACAGGAACTGTGGAGGTTGGTCCTCCCACAATATACCATCCGTTTCCCCAGAGTGGGAAAGCAACTGTGGGTGGCAACAGTAAACATGAGTGCTTGTCAGATATCACTAATTAGTCTCCTTTAGCATCTAAAATTAATTCCATTCAAACAGCAACAACAACAAAATGTAATTTTGATATTTTATATTTTAGTGAGGTAAGACTGCCAGCTTACCTGAAAAAAAAACAGGATTGTTTTCTGAAACATATAAACCATTCTTCTTAAAGGCACTGAGCCACTTTACCCTAACAATGCACTTTTATACAGTTTTACTGCTGGTAATAGGACATTTCGAGATATAGTTGAGATAAAGTTTCTCAGGCAAAAATAGCAAACGCAGCATTTTTTGGCCTTTATTTACCAGGTAAATTATCTGAGAATAATAATAAGAAGACATACTTTATTAATCCCAGAGGGGAAAGTCAATTTATTCACTCGTTATTTTCATACATTACACACACAGGCCTAAAATACACACAAGCACCTATACACAGTGTTGGGAGGCTTACTTTTAAAAATGTATTCCACTACAGATTACTGAATGCATGCCCTAAATGTAATTTGTAACAGATTACTCAAATTAAGTAACCTATTCTAAATAATTTGGATTACTTTTGGAATACTTCAAAACCATCTTGCTGAGCTCATTTGTCTATCTCTTATATTTCCAAAAACACATTCCTGACAGTGTCCTGGCTGTGCGTCTCCTCCCAAGCAAAGTTCACTCCTTAAATATGTTCCTACAAAAACTAAATTTTAATCATATCTTGACTGACCAATTTCCAAAAAGAAATGTATACAAATTCATATTAGCATGTTAGACAGTATCAAAGGCTGTTTGGGATGTATTGTATTGCAATAAACTGTGAATTATAACAAATAACTGATGAACTATGAACTATTACAAACAAAAGATCAGAATCAGAAGAGGCTGACTCATATCAAATCTAAGATGAATGGCTGCTTTAATGTTGCAGAGGGATTTATTAAATTCTTCAGGAGAATTCAAGCCATTTCTCTCTGAGGTAGTAATGTGACCACCAGAGGCTGACTGAATGATTTTTCCCTCCCACATGGTATGCTATCCTGTGAATGGGGAATCAATATGTCCTTGTTTACCTGCCTGCTAACAGGTACGCTGATAAATGTAGTACTTGGCATCTTACTACGTGTGTGAGTATTGTGTATTGCATCTGCCTTAACATATAAATACGTTTCTGGTCCTGTCGCTGAGAGACATTCGTAGTGCCAGACCCCGACCGAAGACGATAAGACCACAGAGTAAACAAGCCCTATATACGCTGCCTCCCCCGTTGCCATGGTAACAGATGTGGGGACCGTCTCCCGTCTCCCCATGGCAACAGGAATAGTTGGCAGGTCAAGATGGAAACGTCCGACCTCATCAGTAGAACAAACCTACTCCGGACGTGTGTGTGTGTGTGTGTGTTGTGTGTGTGTGTGTGTGTGTGTGTGTGTGTGTGTGTGTGTGTGTGTGTGTGTGTGT
>JAOVVB010132450.1:0-12242 GCA_028570985.1 Heterobranchus longifilis | reverse complement strand
GTGTGTGTGTGTGTGTGTGTGTGTGTGTGTGTGTGTGTGTGTGTGTGTGTGTGTGTGTGTGTGTGCGTGTGTGTAAAGACTGCACTGTGTCTATTGTCTGGCTCTTAACAATACATGACAGGAACTCCAAGTAATCGTCTCCTCTGGTGAACACACGATTACACACAGTAACCATGGCAGCCACATGACATCACAGAGCAGCCACACCCTCAGGGGAAATCTAGCTCGATTTTTCCACTCCTTTAGCAAAAACATTACCACTCCTATGTTTGCGTTAGTTGGTGTCTCCATGTGTGCTCTGTGAACTTGCACGCACGCATGCACGGACACACGCATACAGTGACTCAAACCTTCAGAGGTGTGTGATGGTAATGAGGTAAGACACATGTGGACTGTGGGTGAGATCACACACACATGTATCCTCGCAGGAATGTGAGAAGGTATGACGACACGTGTACAAAATATGGATGAAATCACACACACCCACAACACTTACTGTAAGGACGTGCACACATTCTACAGAATAGGCTCAGACACGCCCATCACGTACTTTGTTGTTGGGTGTCTTTGTTTCAGTCTGAGTTTTGTTGGCAGTACAGCATTAAATCTGTCATTTTACTTTAAAGGAAGCACAAATCCTGAAGTTGGGGATAAGTTGTGGGGGTTTTGTAGCATTTCATTTTCTCTAGTGGTAGAGGCCATTTCTTGCTGTGATATCTCACAACTGTGTGAGATAAAGTGCCTGTGACAGAACATCCACTGACATACAGTACACCAGGGGTGTCCAAACTAGATAATGTGAAAATTCATGGGGGCCAGCTGCTTCTTGCATCAAGTGTAATCACATACAATACAATTGTACTCAAAGGATTTTATTTTCAGTGCCATACTAATACATGTACGTGCACCCAAACAAGCTCAGCATTTTCATGACAAGTGCCCTTTTTTCAGAGAACCTGTCTTTATCCAACTACTGACAAAAGTTCACAACAGAGAGCTGCTGGTGTTAGCTGCACAGCTAGCTAGCTGGGCTAGCTTCAGGCTGTTTCACTTTCTCCAGCCGTTCACTGCAGGACAACCGCTGCTATGAATTATGTCTTGTAATGTCTCTTCACATTTAACTCTTTCAGCGACAGTCTCTTGGCAAATGAAACAAATGCAGCTGGGTCGGCTTTCAGTGAAAAAGTATTCAACTTTACGCTTCTTTGCGGTGGCTCGCAGGAAATGTCTGTTGCTAGGTAACCATTTGTTTAGTTCCGCTTGCATAGTTCCTACTTGGTTCATGTCAACAAACTGTATGACAGTGCTGCCATTGTAAGGTGAATGGAAAAAAATAAAAGTGAATTTGCTTGATTAATCAATATTGTGTGGTGGGCCACATATAGTATATTTTGAGGGACAAGCCTGGAGCCATTTAAAATCAGACTGCGGGCCGCAATTGGCCCCTGGGCCAGACTTCCGACATGCCTGCAGTACACTGATGTAGAAGAAGCAAGATTTGGGATGTTATTCTTCAGTCTAAATTCCCATACACAAAACTGAAACATCAACATTTTCCTACTAGTTGCATAACATTAAAATTCTCCCACCCATTTATCCCCTTGAAAAAACGCTAACCGACATGTTATACAACCTTTGTCCAGTATTTGCATCACTTTACTTTTTTTTATCAAGCCCTCAAAGGGGTTACGGCATGCTAATAAAACACTACGAGCAGGAATGTTTTTCTCAGGAAGTGAACAACATACTTTCCAGCGGCTGCTACCGGCTCCCACACATCCGGATCACATGTCTGGCAACCTGTCTAGAATAAGATAATGCTCTGGGCTGAAGGAGTAAACATCAGCAGAGCGGAAAGCTGGATGGATGAGACACTTAAGTGGAAAAAAGGGATTCTGAGGGTTCTTTTGTAATGGCCTGACCTCTTTTGCCATTGTCTGATAAAACAGTAAAAACGAAAAAAAAAAAAAGGTTAAATTCAGAAAGTTTTTGAGTTTTAAACCGCTCTACAGCATCTTTTCAACAAGGAACCATTTGGGTGTAGTTTTTGGCTGGACCGCAGTAAAGCTGGGGGGCCAGCCCTATAATCTGAGTTGAGTCAGTGATGAAGTTACACCACTGATCGAAGTGAGTGAGCGCGACAGTCAGCTGGTAACGTCTTTGCCTCCACTATCGTTGATAAATCAGCTGATCCACTTCCTCAATACATGGTTGTTGTTAATGCTGCCATCACCATTTTAATGCACAGACCAGTGGAACTTAAGTTTCACTTTCGTTTTCCAACGGAGCTAATAATGTTGGTGCACACTGAAGAGAGAGGGTGGAAGAGAGCATACGGGTGGTAGTGAGCGGAGCGGAGAAGAAATAAACACTAAAGGTGTCAGGTGGTAATAAATGTACAGTGTAGGTTTCAGTTTGTACACAAATAAATTCTGTGCTGATCAACACCAACATTTGAGGCTGTGGTTTTGATGATCATGATCTGTTTAACAAAGTAATTAATTACACAAAACACCCTAGATGAGTAATCTAGAACAATACATTGTTGAAAATAGCATGATTATATTTTTGTATTAATTTAATTAAAGCAGTCTTCAATTATTTGACTCAAATGTAGCTTAACCATGTCATGTGATATCTGTATACAACAGACAAATATTACTGGGACCACTACAGATGCACTTTTAATATCCAGGATTTCACATAGACACCACGACTATCCCTGTAACAATTTGGCCACACAACGTTTGTAGAACCTTTCTAAAACCCTCTTTACATTAGGTGTTTTTGGACCGGAGGAACTTCTTCATAGTCCTGAGAACTTTTTTCTTGTGTCCACACCGTAAGAACTAGGAACGATCGTAGTTCTTAGAACACCGTTTTGAGCAACATTTTTAGCATAGGTACTCTCCCAGAACAATGAGTGACGTAAGTGTACGGTGATTGGTCGAACGCAGCCAATGCAGCAACGGGAAACCGTTAGCTGTGTATACAAAAAGAAAAAAAAGAAAAGAAAAAAAAAAACACGGACAAAGGGACCGATAGTGAAGTCCAGGCTTTACTAAACATATATGTGACTGGGGAAATACAACATGATTTTGACTCGTCAAATGTAAAGCCGGCCAGCTTGTTTGTATTTCTGTTATATGTCACTCGGCTGAGGGCGCGCCTGCGCAGATAGTCTGCGACGCTCAAAAACCAGGATAAGGTGTATACATGCAACAGTATCCCAGTTTCTTACTACTCCAGGTAGCATATTCGGCTTTTTCATAAACTGGATAATGGCTTATCCGGGTTTCTGAAAACGTATGGTGTTTACATGCTCAAACACATTAACGGGATATTCCAGAAATCGGATCATGAACAGGTTATTCATGTCCATGTAGCTGGACTATAATCATTCTAGAACCATAGAAATTAAAATGGATAGAAAGGCCATTCCCATTCAAATCAACGGAGTAGAATGGTCAGAGCGGCGGCCATTTTTATGTGTACCGTTCCATTGAAAAGACCTGAGCGGGCTACTTCTGTATAAAGCGTTTTGCGGAGATTTGAGTCACTGACTCAAAGTTTGTTGCAAGTTTCAAGTTGCAGCTTCTTTTTTTATTTATTTGTTTCAGTGTAGGGAAGCACTTTTTTTTTCAGTGTAAATAAAACACGTCGCACTCATGAGAGCAGGTGGAGGATCGGGGACAACAGAAAAATAAAATATGACTTGAAACGGGATATTTTATTTAAGAAAAACATGTGTTGAACTTTGGAAGTGATTACGTCTACTTTATTTCAATACCCACTTTGCGTTTGGACTTTGAAACGACGGATTGGAATTATTTGGATCACAGGACGAGTCGGAAACAACACTACACAACCACCAGACGGAATGTAAGTTTCCAAATATAGCCTAGAAACAGTATTTTTTTGTCAGGTAACCAACATTATCAGTGTCTGATAACCTATAATGATGCACTGACAGGGACAGTGTGTATCTTCAGAGCAGTGGGATTTTGTTTTCCGATCGGACCAACGGGGCATTTTTCTGACTAACTTATTTGGCTGTCGGACCTTAGCAAGCTAGCTAATGTTAGCTAACGAGCCGCTAGTTACAGAAAGTGATCCAAATGGCAGGCTGGTAACCGGCGGGGGTCCCTCCGCCTCCCCCGCCACTATAAGACGTTAATTAATGTTAAGTTAATAAACGTTAATTCACCGGGAGGAGACAGGCCATCAGTTCCAGTGTGGAGACTGCAACACACTTTACGTCCCCACTGACATGCACTATCACCATAACAACTAACAACAATCGCCATTTTGTTGTGTACTCGGCAAATGACCACTGAAACCAGCCCCTTCTATCTCTCTTTAAAATGGAGCCTGCTACAGCCTCTTAAATAGATCGCTGGCGGTCCCACAGGTCTCTTATTGGGGTGACCAATCAGATTTCAGGAGTGGCCAGTGCCACTCCAGGCCACTCCGTAGACACACCCCTGACAGCTCTGCTAAAGAGATAAATAGAAAGAGAAATTGAGGGCTGGAAGAGATGGAGACAGAAATCCGCACTCAAGAGTGCAGCTTTCCGTCTTTCAATCTTTGTATATTTATACCTGCGCTGCCTGCTGGCACATAGACTCCTCTTCTTACTGTATTATAACTAAGTTGCTTAATCAGTTCAGCAGCTGAGCCCATATGAGCTCAAATTCGAGTCCATTCATCATTTATAACAGCACCAGAAAACATTACATCCTTTTAAAAGTGACAGCAAACCTTTTCATCTGCAGGACAGCACCATGGTGCAGAGGAAGGCAAAGTTACTGGCAAACTAGCCTCTAATGCCGATCGAAAAGTGTTTGAGTGCATTACATAAGTGAGAGGATGACAGAAGATGCTCTTTCAGCTTTGTCCCTCATCGCTAATGGAAACATCCCTTTCTGATTGCTCTCATCTCTCCTATCCGTCATTTCCTAATCCCTCATAAAAGCAGGGAGAGGTTGAAGAAATGAAGCAGAGCAGGATGTGTGGAAGTCAGTAAGTGGGGACTGAAGTTCATTTTCAAGTTTGTTCTGAGAGAAACAATGATTAATCCATTGTTCATCACTTATGTGAACTAAAAATCTTTTGATATTTGAAATGAAACGATCCAGTTGTCTCACCAGACAAAACATGACTTAATATTAAGAGCTGTAAGATAAACAAGGTGTGTTTTTGTGTTTATGATGATTGATTTGATTGCTCTTGGTATAAAGGATTTCTGTGGACTTTGTTTTTTCGCAATTGCATTTGTAGTGGCAATCTGGATGTGATGGGAGAGACTTCAGGAGACTGGAGATTTTTAGTTTAGGTGCCTTGAAAGTGTTTGGGTTTTGCTCTTAGAAGCTGTACGAACACTGTTATTGTATGATATTATAACTTATTATGTATTTGTTTTTTAATCTTATTTCCTGCTATAGGATGAGCTATTTAATTTTGAATTGATGTAGAAGGGATTTTTGTTGTTGTTGTTGCATAAGTCACAGTTATTTGTTAAAAAGTGTTCATCCAGACTGTCCTCCACAGCAGTTTGATGACCCATATTGATGTATTATTCTTAGGTGGTGCCCTCTAGTGTTTGTAGATATTATTGTGGCAGAAGGCAGGAAGTAATATAGTAGTATGGAGGGGTGGTGGATGGGTCAAACAAACACAGGACTTTCACCCAGGAGACAAACACAGGACTTTCACCCAGGTGACTGGTGTTCATGTCCCTTTTGAAAATAAAATTAAACAGCAAGTTATTTTTAACTTAACGTAACAACTGGAAGTATGTTGCGTACAGAAGTGATTTAATGTATGAAATATGATTTTAACCCAAACTATAATGCTTATTCTAACCCTACCAAGTTGTTTTGTTGCCTAAACCTAAACCTACTGCAGCAACGTCCGTTATTACAATGCTAGTCTGCAGGCTTACCAAACAGTGCCAGGATAAAGCCTTACTTCCTGGCCACACAGGAAGTCTGTAAAGATCTACAAAGAATATGTTTACATAATTTTCGTGGAGGTGTTACACCGAAACGAGTTCCCTCCCAACACTATTTTTTTACAAAAAAATCATTATAACCTTGTTTTTTTGTTTAACCATTTCTTTGCTGAATTGTAACAGTGTTCACAGTATCAGTATTAGCCAGGCAATACAAAAGAACTTCTTCAATATTCATTTGAATGTCATGTTCAAGCTGCGATTTCATCATTTTGAAACCATTTCATCTCCATGCCAACAGAGGGTGTGTGCACTCGGCCGACACATGGGCCGTTGGCGGATGAGATCATGATGCAGCTAATTAGTCGTTTTGTTCAGAGGCTCAGCTTAGGATAACAGAATGTCTCGGCTACACGCCTGCAGCACAATAAAACCTCCATGAATCCCAAGAGGGTTTGACCCTTTGAACTGTGGGTGTGTGGTGGTAGGGAGTATGTGATTGAATGAATCAGTGTGTGTTTGTTGTATACCTCATGGTTTTCTGTAACAAATATCAGTAGTATTATTAGTATTAATAGTAGTATGTAACTTCAGAACCAGGAAAAACTTTAAAAAATAAAGCATAATTTAAGCTCTACTAATTGTAAGCAATAAGAGTGCTAACTGGAATACTAGTGCTTCTCAGGTTACCAATGTTAAGTGTAGGTATAAAGGTTACACTGCAGTAGGAACTTTATTGCAACATTTTCCAAGGCTGAAAGGCAGATTACTTCACACGAAACTGATTACTTCCATCTCTGAAGGCTTATCTCATGCACTATGAAGCCACTTACATAATGTGAATCCACTCAGAGGCTCTCGGAGGAATTCAGTGAGCTGTTGAATCTGCTTCCTCCTCACTGGAGCATTTTAGAGCCAGTCTGTTCTTTTCAATTCAGCATGTAGACTTGGTGAGGAAGTTACATGCTTGAATGGATGGATGTGCAACAAATTTACCCTGGTGTTATTTGTAAATAAAATATGGTGCACCTCTTTTACTCATGTATCAACAAGGTCTAGGGAAAAAAGGGAAATGGATTCAGTGGTTTGGACATGATGTAAGTAATCTAGTTGAAACTAGAGCTGGGTATCAAACCGAAATACTTTTGGTAGTAACCCAAATGTGTAATGTGCAAGTATTGAAAACTGAGAAGTACTGAACCTAGCATTGAATGGCTGGTCAGATTTGTAATCTTGATTAGATTAATTTCTGATTTAAAGCTGCACTAATCTATCAAATTCTGATTGTGAAACTGGTCATTTTGTGGGGGTTGTGATGCTCAAAACACGCAACAGTAGCGATGGAGTCCTAACCACAACATAAGGTCAATGGTAAGAGACGAACAAAGCCGGAAGGCCGGTAATTGAAAAACTTTATAGATTTTTTGACAGTCCACCGGCCAACCTTACGCCAGATGACCAGAACACCAGTGGAAGCGAAGTAAAAAAAATTATGATGTTGGCAATATTGAGAAGACATGCCATCTCTATGTAAACACACACCTATCGTCAGGCAGACTGTAGATGGCAAACCGGATATCATTTTAATGGATGAGAGCAGGATGGTAAAATTAGGTGCGGCCAGCAGAGAATACTGGCAACGGTAACGGTAGATGGCGAGAGTTAAAATATTTTAACTTTTTGCCATCCTCCGCAACAGTACTTACAACCGGATGTTAGAGAAAACATGGGCAACATATTACAAGAGAGAAATTACAAGAAACTACATGCATTACTAGAATAATTACATTAAAAATAGACTCAAAATAATTGTATTTAATGTATGTTTTTCTATTCTTTGTAAACAATACGACATCACCATAACACCACATTGTCATGCATGTTGTTTTGTTTTAATGTCCTGCCATTCCGTCAGACAATTTGTTTGTTTTTCCAGTGCCGTCAAAAGGTGTCTGTCTGCCGGTACCATCTTCCTGACTTCATGTGAATGCAGCATTAGTCCCGCCCATGGTGCTGATTGGCTAATCGCAAACCATGGTGCTCATTGGCTCGGTTGTTTTTTCAACTGAGAATCAGTAGTTTCATGTCACATGCCAGACGAATCAGTCAACTCAATGGAGTGGGCAGATTCTAAGTTTGGGACCCAAGCAAGCACTAATACATATCTAAAACTGAACTTGTCAATAGTTTTATATGAACAATTAATCAAATGGCTATGTGCATTGCATTGTTATTGTATAACTACCCCATGGTTCTGCCCTCAATTGACAAAAAAAAGAGATTACAGTAAATAGTAATAATAGCAATATAATTTAACTTTAGCTACTTTTGGTATATTTAAAAGGGGGTTTGTAGAAATTGTTTAGTAGTTTAGATTACTCAAGTTAAGGTATTTAAAATAGTTATTTAAGTATAATTGACACCCAGCCCTATCTAGCGCATAGATCTGCTCATTCTTGCATTGTGTTGTGTGTGTAGGCTATTCAGTCTAACCCTCTACTGAGAAGGACAATGTAGGATACAGAACCCTACAAATGAATTGAATTAGCATGTCATGTAAAATAGATGTAATTTGGCCTAATCCAAGTCAGCAGGAGGATTAAAATATACAGGCACATCTGAAAGAGCCTGTCCAGTGTGTGTGTGTGTGTGTGTGTGTGTGTGTGTGTGTGTGTGTGTGTGTGTGTGTGCATGCGTGCAAGACTGAGAAAATGTGGTATTCCAACACACAACACCTCTAGAGACATTATTTACAGACATGACATGGTGTCATATAAAATATAAATGTGCTATATATGAGCGTGACCTTCCCTCTACCTCATGTTTCACAATGACTTCTCACTGTGTGAGCGTGAGCAGGGTTAAATATACATGTGCTATGTGCTTTCTGCCTTGAATGTGTGACCTTGACTACCCCTCATGTTTTACAATGACTCCCTATCTGTGTGTGTGTGTGTGTGTGTGTGT
Organism: Heterobranchus longifilis; assembly: GCA_028570985.1. Lineage (NCBI taxonomy): Eukaryota > Metazoa > Chordata > Actinopteri > Siluriformes > Clariidae > Heterobranchus > Heterobranchus longifilis. Next base: position 3,322 of record JAOVVB010132450.1, on the reverse strand, counting down.
GTGTGTGTGTGTGTGTGTGTGTGTGTGTGTGTGTGTGTGTGTGTGTGTGTGTCTTAAGCCTGCTGTTATTGATGTGACCAGCTATGAGACTGTACTTGAAAGAAAGAAATTCAAGGTTGATACTTCTGACAGGTCAAATGGGCTCACAGTGATGCAGACTCTGGATACAGACTCTGGCCTAAATTGCAAGCAGCCGTCTAATGAGGCAATAGGCAGGGGAGGTCTGGCTATTGTCTAAATTACTGGGTTTTATACAGTCTATGGTTTGAACCCAGAACCTACATACGTATGTATACTTATTTTGTTTTGCTCCAACCGATCAATAGTGAGTAATCTGTCCTGTAATCTGTAATTTGTCCCACCAACATAATTTTCAGTCAACATAGGTAGCTACGGTAACAGTTGCTAGGAGCTGGTATTTTTCACAATTTAGGAGTTGTTACTTCTGTAAGTTGACTTACGGCAACCTTTGTGTACAGCTGCGTCCATCTCCTCCATGTTTGTTGTTATTGACATAGGTAGCTAGCTAGCTAGCTAGCTAGCTAGCTAGCTATGTATCTCTGATTGGTCGATTGCAAATCGCCATCAAGGAGCACAGACTGAATCGTTGAACCATGGATATTAGGGGGGTGAGGTCTGGAACTATGCTGCAGTATGTTCCGGTAATTTGGTGAAACACAACATGTAACTAGGTATAGGTAAAAAAAAAAATGCAATGTTGGATGTCTTTCAGGAAATGCAGGTGTATACATGCTGGTTGCCATGTACATATAGATCAGCCAAAAAGAGTTACTATGTGCAAAGAAAGTCCACAGTGTTTGATTGACAGGTGATCTCTGGGAGGAGCAGTGTGAAACAGTACAGAATTGAAAACTTTACACCAAAGACAGAGGTGAAAGCTTAACAATCTGACAATTCCATAAACTTTATGAAATAAAATCATCCGCATGTATCATATGCACAATATGGCACATCTGCAAAGATTGCCCTTTTTAAGTGTGTGTTCCTTTCCCCCCAAACATGTGTGTGGTCATCACCCCTGGCCCAATGATGAACACACACACTCCCCCCTGGCTCTGTTCTGGTCAGCCTGCTTCCAAGAAGGAGACAATCCAATAGCCAACACCCTACTGAGAACATCACAACCATCTGCTATTATAACACCACTGATCCACCCAGCAGGATTGCAAAATGTGGCCAGCAGCGTCTATTTACCAAGCTGACTTCCAGGAAGAAACGCATTGAGGCTGGGTAGTTGTACAATAACAATGCCATGCATAAATCTGTCAAAACCTCAAAGGAAGGAGCAACCTCAAGCTCACCCAGTAGAGCGTGCGCCCCATGTAGACTGAGTCCTTGACAGCGGCCCAGGCACAAATACGACTGGTGGCCCTTTGCTGCGTGTCATTCTCCCTCTCTCTCCCCTTTCCTGTCATTCTCCAGCTGCTCCTTCTAATAATAAAGGCAATAAAAGCCCTAAAAATAATCTTAAAAGAAAAAGTCAAAGGAAAACTGATTGTATGAAACAGACGAGTCAAAGCTGTAATTTCACACTACACACAGTAAAGAATCATTGTAACATTCTCCTTTACTCACTCCATGTCTGTTTTCTTACAGTTCTTTTCAGGTAAAGTGTCTACTCTGTAGTATAATATTGTTAATTCTGTCTGAAGGCAGAGTAAAAAGAATGGAGAGTAAGAGTGACATCACCCATTGGTTTGTGGACTCCCGTTTTAAAGCCAGTGAGTTTGTAAAAAAGAAGTTCACAAAAACAAGTTCACGTCTGTTTTAATGTACACAGGGCCTGGTTAGCATTGCTAAAGCCTCTATTTTGATTGGTAGGTTGGTGTGTAGCATATGCTGCTTTATTTTCTCCTTAATGTGACCATCATTTACTAAATGAACATCATGCTGTATTGAAGAAGACTTGGAACTAGCAATTGAGACCATAAACTCAATATGAAACTGTTTACTGAGGTAATAAATCAAGTGAGAAGTAGGCTCATATTCTCATTAACTTGTATACAACTTTTTGAAGCCAGTGCTGGTCATTATAAAGAATGCCGGTTTAAGGCACATTATTTTTCAGTTCCGGAAGCTCTGATATGAAGATATGACACTAAGATAAGATACTGACACACCACACAATATTGTTTTGGACCTACAATGTCTTCAAAATGTATTGCATATTGCATTGCTGATGAGTTGAATACCATGGTTGAAGTTTTCTTTCAAACGATTATACTTGACAACACATGTATAATCCATGTTTTACCACAAACCAAATACTTTAATATGGTAAAGAGAATTTAACTTCGAAGATCCATTGGTTATTCGGAGATTAACCACAGCCCTGTGGAATTAACCGGTAAGTCAGCTCCATTTGTTGAATGAAGACTTGAATGCAATGCGGCTGCTCAAACACCAGTGAAAATCCACAATCAATTTTCCTCATGTATCTTACCGTACATTTAACCACATGTATTTCCTTTTTGTGGTATCATAAATCAGGAATTTGGAGGAGTAAAAGATCGACACTCTGAGATCCTAAGTAACATTCACTGTAAAGGCAGAGATTAACTATATCTATAAGTAAAAAGCTTGTATTGGTTCTCCAATATGGCATTGAGAAGCATTATTATTCAGCTTTATGTTGAAGAAAGCAGTGTGCAGTAAAAGCACAGTCTTTCCATATCACCATTCCAACTCTCAATTTACTGTTTTCATGTAGGCTTGCTGACATTAGGGTGTGACCACATATTTTCACATTTGAGTATTCCAATGCTATTTGGATGATGTGATAGAGCAAAAACAGATTAGGGATAAAAGTCTGTCTAGGTTGTTTTGCCTGGTCGTGTTGTCAGCACTATTGATGGTGTTAGCTTAAAGCAGACATAACAGGATACACAGAGACAGGCACAGTGGGTGCCTAAATAAATCACACTTCCTCAACCACACAGCTTGCTGTTGACAGCAGCTACCATGAAAACAGCAATTAGTGCTCATCAAATGCTCCAAAGCCCAAAGTACATGTTGGCAGCAGCGTAACAGTAAGTTGAACATGAATCAATTACACCTAAAATGGAAATTTGAACATCTAGAATTCCATGGCAACTGGGCAAACTATCTTTATCTGCTGATAAAGACCATGTGATATGATCAAAAGTTCCAGAACAACTACTAAATGGACCTTGTGGTGACTGTTTTTTCAACAAACTATTTGGTAAATGGACTGTACTTATATTGCGCTTTTCTAGTCTTTGCGACCACTCAATGCGCTTTACACTGCGAGTCATTCACCCATTCACACCACATTCATACA
>JAOVVB010132440.1:0-12243 GCA_028570985.1 Heterobranchus longifilis | reverse complement strand
CACTGTCCTGTACCCCTCCTCCTTTGCGTAGCCTCACAGGAAAAAAATCCCATGAGACCTGGACTTCTTGAAACCATTCATGAGGTCCATGTTGTCCCAGCCAATGTCTTGGAAAGTGATCCTACAAGTTCTATAGCCATTAAATATTGGCTAGTTAATTTTTTACCCACCCTGTATACAGACGGTTGGTTAAATGTGTCCCACTGGCATCTCCGTTTTGAAAATTTTATCACCAACATTAGCCTTACCCCTGATGCTTTAAGGTCAAATTTTCCCTAAGTTACTATTTGGGTTATGCACCTTTTCACATTTGAAACATTTGAATGGTGCAAACGTTTTAAAGAAGCCTGTACAGTATGTCCGTGAATGACTTCATTAAAGGAGTTCCTGGCAGGCCAGGGTTTCAGCCGTCTAATCATAGATCTGGCATACTGAGAAAACTTTTTACCCTGATGATATCCAAGTGCTGGTGAAACGCTGGATAGCAGGGGATTATATAGAGAAATAAAGGGAGTTTTTTACTTGAACCCCCCTCGGATATTGAATAATGTACTGAAAATGAAAAACAGAATTGCGATACGGAGTGATGTGTGGAGGAACACTCGGGGGTCAGGCAGAATTTGAACCCAGCTCCTGGCTCTCACACTGTAGAGTATCAGTTTTAGCCTTGTAATTGCATGGTTGACTGCGAGCCGCGGCTAGCGGCTGCTGTCCAGCATCAGGAGAGTATCTCACCATATATTGCTACCTTGGGAAAATATTGAAATTCAAAGTATAGGCTTTGCTGAATGCATATTGCTTTCCAATGCAAACAGAAACAAGAAAGGGAACATGTGTCTATTCCTTTGGTCTGCTTGTATACAGTGGAACATGAAGCTGTTTCATCCTCAGACTGTCGTTGCTGTTCTGCAACTTCACGGATGCCTGGAGTGTTGTTGTGTTGAGGCCTGGGCTGAAGCGTATTGTGTTAAGAGTAGACGACGACACATGCAACATGCCAATTCATGCCGAGTCTTTAGAAATGTTTTTTTTTTTTTTTTTTTTTTTAACTAAAATTGCTTTTTTCAACAAGAAAAAATCAACTCAACTTGAATTTTCTAAAGACTTGGCATGGATTGACACTGAATATGTTACTCATTCATTTAAAAACAACATGCTTCGTCAAAATGTTCATCAGAGTCAAGGAGACATATTGTCATAAATTGGGCCAACTGTAATCAAAACGGGCGAATAAATCATGGCCTTGAGGAAACCGAACAGTGTCTATGGGTTGCACAATCAAAGCAGCTTTGTAAATCCTTTTTAAATGTGATAGATAGATAGATAGATAGATAGATAGATAGATAGATAGATAGAGAGATAGATTATAGGTGACTAATACTAGCAGTACAAAGTACGACTTCCATCATGTTTCATGGTTAATCAGTGTAGCTCTATACCCCAGCCATGTGTGTAACCCGTACACGGGCCCTGAAAACAAAGCGCAGCGTTTTCTCCTGAGAGTCATGCACACTGTGAGGTTTAACAGCACCCTTTCTGTAAGCTTTTACATTTTATTTGGCAGTAAGCACTATCAAATCTGTTTAAGAAAGTTTTCCGGATAATTAATTCTGAAAGCACAGTTCTTTAAAAAAAAAATAAAAAAAAAAATGCTGAAAGTTCAAAAAGTTTCAAATTGTCTCAGTGGAAAGGCTGTAAGTAAGTAATTGACTGCAAACAGAGCACCCCCCCCTGTTGTTAAATGTTTAATCATCCAAAGAACCTTAAGCAAACATTCTTCCTCCATGAAAATGCTTAAATATATTTGCAATCTCCATTCGCAATTAAATCCTCAAATCTCGGTGAGGTCATGCATTCCATGGCTGATGTTTTACCAATTAAACAACGTCACAGGTGAGAAGGATAAATTCCCAACCCTAATGTTGTATCTTACTCACTCATCGTCTATACCGCTTTACCCTTTGATCAGGGTTATGTGGGTCTGGAGCCTATCCCAGGGGACTTAGGGCATGGTTCACCCCTAGATGGGGTGCCAATTCATCACAGGGAACACACACACATACTTATTCACACACTAGAGGCGATTTGTGAATGGCAATTAGCCTAATCAGCATGTCTTTGGACTGTGGGAGGAAACCCACCAAGAATGAGGAGAACATGCAAACTCCATGCAAACAGACCCAAGGCGGAAATCGAACCGGATGTGCAAGACGACAGTGCTAACCAGTAAACCACCGTGCCAGCCCTAAGGTTGTAATAAAGTTGTAATGACCTTGCGTTGATGTTCACCATACTGTACAGTAGGGACAATATTGTTTTTTGAAAGGTAAAATGACTGAGACAAAATGACGTTGACATTACGTTGAATGCATGAGCCAAAGACAATGTTTTAAATACAACCTCAAAAAACAACAACATTTAACTACTTCAGTAAATTGCTGTTTTCTGGTATTTTTTGTGGCGCCTGTTGTTATGCATGCACAACTCCTAGCATCAACAGTGTGTTCCCTAGCAATCCATTGGTAAGCATGAGGCTGTTTGAGTCCCGCTCAGGCCATCAGTTTTGCTTAATATTAATATCTATATTGTTGTCAAGTCATTTTGTAACATTTTGCTGAGGGCATTTATTAAACCTCATGTCCACTGTCATGCTGTTCAGATGTTCTCAGCTCCGGTCCTGACGGACCACTGCCCACTGCCACATTTTAGTGTTTTCTCAGCTCTGAGTGCATCTGATTTCCCAAACCGATCAACTAATTATCTACTAATTAACTAAAGTAACAAACCTAATCAATTAACAGCCTTTTCTTAACTGAAGTGGGTATGGTAGAGCAGGGAAAACAGTCAAATATACAGGTTGAAAACCACTGATGTAGTCAATGTTGTTAAAACATCGACCTAAGAGTAGCATTATCTCAACATCTATTGCCAAATCAACGTCACCACAATAATGCTGGGCTACTGAGTCATCACTAGCGATATATAATTAATATTGTTAAATTTTTTATCTGTTTTTCCATACAGTCAGTTGAATTTTTATACACATCTCACTGCATTAAAAACTTCTACTAATACAAAGAAGACAAGAGGGGATTGGTAGAAGCTATCACCCAATATAGAGATTTTTTTTTTTTGTCTTTCGGCTGCTCCTGGCAAGGGGTCGCCACAGCGGAATATCCAGTCCGCATAATTGGCACAGGTTTTACGCCGGATGCCCTTCCTGACGCACCCCTCCCATTTATCCGAGCTTGGGACCGGCACTGCATCCAGTGGCTTGGGGGTTTGGGCACTGGCTGGGAATCGAACCCGGGCCTTCCGCATGGCAGGCGAAACACCTACCACTGAGCCACCAGTGCCCATGGAGATATCAATCCTTAAATAAGCAACTAGGTTAGCGCCTGGGCTAGCTTTAACAAGCCTTCCCCAACCCTAACTTGACCCCAATACCCCACTCTACCCTTATCTTAGACCTTCAGGTATTCCTTTTCCCAAGTGCTCTCTTGAGCGGGATAGTTTTTATACCAGCAGAGTTGCTGATGTAGCTCAAAGAACTGGTTTACATCATAATAATAATAATAATAATAATAATAAAAACTTGCATTAAACATCAGTGAATCATATCTGATAATGCTAATCTCTATAATTAGTAGGTAACTACAGTAGCTAAAAGGTAGACTGCAATATAAACTGTAACTTTATCTTCAGGGTATAGATGTTCACCTTCTACAAGATATGATGATAATACATTGCATTTATATTAGTTTAATCTCAGGTTGCTGTCTTTGTGAAGTTTCACATTTCCCCCCCATGTCTATAAACAGACAGGTAAAGTCCAAGTCCAACTTGCACAATGCTTCTTTGTTAAAGCTTGCTCTCTGGAATGCAACTGTCCACAAATGCATCGATGTAGCTCTCGGTTTAAAGAAGAGCCTGAAAACAGGCTAGTTTTGTCGATGTCTGCCTCCTGCTCGTGATGGTGTAAGCACACACATGTGCTCCGTTTCGCTCTGATGCACCATGGAGCTCTAATCATAAAGCCACATGCGGCGGCTATGCTGCTCTGAAATTCCTGAAGATGCAAGTCTTGGGTTTCGCAGTGAAACAAGAGCAAAAGATGACTTTCCTTGGGGATACCGTCTGTCCTCGGCTTCTACTTTATCATCTGCTCTCCAGAGAGCTCCGTTCATAATCGCACAGCTCCAGAGCCGGCTTGGTACAATTCATTAACCATACCCCAGTCTACGCTCTCCTGTGGCTAATTTGCTAGTCCAGTGTGAAAGCTTTTTATGCTCTTAGTGGCTGCAACGCTGCATTTTAAATATGCTTGATGAGCAATTCAGAGTAAAAATGGACGAGAAGAGTAGTACACAAAAGAATCATATTTTGACTGTTAAGCTTTTCTATGTCTCAGACAAAGTTTAAGGAAATGGAAAAATATCAAGTGTCGCTCCTTTCTCAGGATTTTTTTTCTTTTTAATTTTACTTCATCTTTAGGTATTAACAATGCTGCTTTAGTTTCTTTAACACTGTATAATATCATAGTATATATCATAGTAAAGATACAGTATACAATGGAATGAATAGAATATTATACAATTTAATAAAAAAAGAATTAAAGGAATGGAACAGAATTTAAAAAACCAATAAAATGGAACATTATGGAATAAAATACAATAGAATAGAAAAGTGCACAATATATTTTAATTGAAAGGATGGAAAGGTATTTAATTAAATTAATGAAATCGTATTGAATGGGATTGAAAGGAACTGCATGGAATAGAACTGTGTAGAGAGTGAAATCAATAGAACAGTTTGCAATGTAATGAGGTGGATTGGAATATAATGGAATAGAATACATGGTCCTGATCCTGGACAGGAATGAAATAGAATAGATGGGAACGGAGTACAGTAAGTCCTCTACAGTACAGGCACAGGAAGTCTGGAAGTAAGTGCAAAAGCAGCGGCGATGAACCTGGTACTGCTAAGAAGCGCCAAGCAATAATGATGGAGACAAAGGTGAAAATAATTGAGAATGGAACGAAGTGAAAAGATGGCAGACATTGCTCGTTTTAACATGAATCGTTCAACCATCGGCATGATTCTAAACAACACTGTACTGTAATATACTGTGTATAGCCGATTGTGTTAGTATCCTAGTACCTAGACAATGTTCGTTGGACTTACGAACGAATTGGACTTACGAACGAACTCTCTGAACTGAACTTGTTCGTATGTGGGGGACAGTTAATCACTGATCACATTATTTTTCCTACCTGTGCACTTTGTATTAAACTATTTTCTTGGTGATAAGTTATTAATTATTATATCATTACCATTATCCTTTGTCTAGTTTATCCTAATCCTAGTTTCTATGGCTGCAGCTATTTTAGGATTGTATAGCATGTTGGTCAACTATGTTGTGTTAAATGTGCTCACAAAATAAATTTGACTATGAGTTTGTGCTATGTCATGGATAATGGTAAATTTTCCCCCTTGATAAAAATTGTAGTACTTTGATATATATAGTAGTGTATATAGTATATGTAGTATATTTGAATAAATAGTTTGTGCATGTTCTGTACTCATATTCTGATACATTAAATATTCTATTAAAACTCAATTCCATTCTATTCTTTTCTTCCATTTGTCATTCTTGTAAAATGTAACACATTTTGATATGCAAATAATCATGAAAATTCATGCAATTCTTCAACATCATCTGGCCACTTCTCACAACATTCAGTGTGTAACTGCTCCCTCTAAAAACCTGTCAATACCTGACTGTCCATTTATTTTATTTTATATAATTCTTTTTTTTTATCTTGCAAAAAGGCATGTTTCCCTGGAGATCCACCTCAAATTCACAGCAGACCGATCGCACAGGTGTCATTGGAGTGGACACTTCATGACTGCTTTTTCAATTCAATTTTGCTCTTGACACAAGGCCACAGTTCATTTCTAGCAAAAACCCCAAATACCTGGGTGTACGACCGGTCGATATGAGGTGACACCTGGAGACAGCTCAATAAAGTGGAACTTAAAACAGAGAATGAAAAAGACTTTTCTATTAGATTATAAGCTGCATATCAAAGCATTACTGGAGTTTAAGATTTGAAAAAAGCTTTCAATGCATCGAAAGCTTTATCAATCATTTTTGATAAAGTAATGATTCCAGTACGTTTTTATGAAGTTTAGACCACTCAAGTCCACAAGCGAATAATATATAGAAATGGCATGCAGCACAAAAATCCAGCAACCATGGATGTAATAACAAACAAACAAACAAACAAGCAAACAAACAAATATACCAGATTATACTTAACTCAGTACATACATACATACACACACATATATATTACATATAATTTTTTAGTATTTTGGTCCGTCCACGTGCAATCCGGCACATTGGTCGACGGATACTCCATACCAACACAGAAATATCTGTAGTTTCTGTGGCAGTTACATAAGGGGTCAGGTTGCCAGCTCGACGACCGATTGTATTTCACAGACTATGGGCAATTTGAAAATGGCAATTAGCCTAACCTGCAGGAAACCCACCAAGCAATGGAAGAACATGCTAACTCCATCCACACAGACCTGAGGCTGGAAGCGAAACCTCGAGGTGCTGGAGGTGCAAGGTGACAGTACTAACCACTAAGACACCATGCCACATAGTTCTCTCTTTATATATAAAGAGATCTCTAAAAACTGGTGACAGGATCATGGGCACCCAAGGCTCACCCATGCTTCTAGGGCACAAAAGCCTGCTCAGTTTAATCAGAAAGAAAGCCCAATAGAAGGCAAATCTGAGAAGAAAAAAAAAAAAGAACCAGAACACTCTGTGCATCTCAGCTCACCATGCACAGGGCCCGGGAGACAAACAAGCCAAGGCTGCGACCCAGCCCCCAAACTCCTCAGATCCCAATCTGATCGAGAGCCCATGGGATGTGCCGGACAAACGAGTCTGATTCACGGAGGTCCCACCCAGAAACCCACAGCACCCAAAGGATCCGCTGCCAACATCCTGGTGCTCGACACAACAGCACACCCCCAGAGGCAGTGCAGTATAACGAATACTACTATACAAACTCTCACATACATCCATAATACTTTTCCACTATATAAATGCATATCTACTGGTTCTTATCATATTTATTCTTACCTAAGACCTTAAGATCACCACCAATCCCATCACGATGTATCTAATAAACTTTGGCTTCGATAAGTAGCTTTCGGTTTTGAGATAAAGAACGTTACTGCTACTAGATAAAATTGTACTTGCTCTTCCTGTTTAGTCCATTATGTTAAAGAAAATGCCTGTGCATTATCATTTGTGTTTTCAAAAAGGGGCAAAGGTGATCCTACAGTCCGCTCTCTATGTCCCTTTCACAAACAGACACACATATAGAATAGAGATAAGCCCTGTTTGTACATCACAGGAGGTATGATACTGCACGTTGCCCTGGCCTCATCAGAGGCTAATAATGTTCATAACCCACATTTAATTCATTCAATCCCTTAAAAAGTTTAATGGCAAAATTTGAAATCTTAAAGAAAACAGTGAAGTAGTGTTCAAGATGAAGCGGTCAGCTAGTTATAGCTCGTGACGTGAATTCTTGCTGAATGGTTTAATAAGGCGAGATTAGTCTGGACCTTTGTGCCACTACAATGTGGAAAAAAAGCCCTGCTGTGGCATGTGGTCTGTCCATGAGAGAGAGAGAGAGAGAGATGGACAAAACTGACCACACAAATACATTGATATATTTTTTTCAATATACTGTATATATATTTTTTTTTTCTTAAAAGAAAAAAAGAAATAAAAGAAATACTGGTTCAATATCAGTGTTAAAAATGTAATTGACTTAACAGTCCAGGGGTTACTTGACAGATATAGGGAGGTGATCAATACTATTACTACGACTACTACTACTACTACTAATAATAATTATTATTATTATACACTAAACAAATCTGTCATGTTCAGATCTGATCCATCCATACATCACCTATATTTCTCTAAAAATATAGTACATATATACAGTACATCTTTCTGAAATGATTTGTATACTGTAAAATATTTATTTTTCCTTTCATATTTTAAATAAGTCGTTTGAGATCATTTTCAAATGTTGTACTAAATCGCATATTTTAATTTTTTAGACCTTCCTGATGCAACCCTTCCATTTATCTAACTGGGCTCGAACCTGGATCCTCAGATGTTAGACATTTTACACAATTAAATACATTTTTGATTATTTTTTTAATTAATTAATTAATTTAAATTCATTTTTCATTATTTTGAAATAATCATTAGTTTTAATCCACAATGTAACTCCATTTCTTAAAACATTGGAACAGTATGTAAATTGCCAGTAAAACCAAAAAGGTGTCTGTAAAGTCTCTTCATTCTTGTACTATGTTGAAAACACTACAACCATTCATTATTTAATGATTTCGGATGTGAATTTAATTGATTGTTGAAAATATGCATGTTATTTATATAATTTAAAATTTGGTGGCTCCAAAAAAAAAAAAAAAAGCTGACACAGTTGCCTGTGTACAAATGTGTAAGATCACCAGTTCTGTTAATAAAACTTTGGAGCATTTGGGAACTGAAGTCACCAGCTGGTAAAGTTTAGCTAGCGTTAGTTTCTCCCACTCGTCTATTAAGCAGGTCTTCAGCTGCACAATTGTACGGGGTCTTCGTTGCCACATTTCGTACTTATCGTAATGCGCCACATGTTCTGTATTGGAGCTGGCAGGCCGATCTAGCACCCGTGCTCTGTGTTTAGCAGCCCTGCATGTGTAATCTGAGCAGAACGTGGTTTGGCGTTGTCCTGCTGGAAAATACAGGGATGTCTCTGAAAAAGATGGTATTTGGACGGCAGCACATGCTGCTCCGAACAGAACATATATATTTCTGCCCTCACAGCCCTCACAGCCATGGGCGCTGGCACACCCCCAGACCATGACTAATGCTGGCTTTTGGACCTGACGCTGATAACAGCTTGGATCGTCCTTTTCCTGTTTGGAAGAGAACATGACGGCTGTTGTTTCCAAAAAATTTGAAATGTTGACCCGTCGGACCACAAAACAGGTGTCCAGTGTGCCGCTGTCCATCTCAGACGAGACAGAGCCCAGAGAAGTCTTTGACGGAGGTCCTGGTTTGACTTGAACGCCTCTCGTACCATGAGCCCGTATGTAGCATCTTGGTCTTGGAGGAACGTTGCTTCGTTTCATTGTGTACTGAACTGTATATGGTTAAAATGACAATAAAAGCAGACTTGACTTGACTCGAGCCCATTAATATAAACCTGTGGTTTGAATTAGTCGACGCTACTTCCAGAGCTACCTTTGTAGAAAATTCATCCACGTATTCTGAACAATCACAACGAACGACTGAATTGCAGTGCGGTCTAAACAATAGGCAGCAAGGATATGTCGTCTGCATTCACAAAGTGAAACAACAGCGAAACAACCTTGTTCTAGTAAAATGATAGCCATCTGGCTCAGGAGAACGGCGGGGGCGTAAAAACCTGTCAGTATTTTCATTACAACTCCAATTCATGTCATGGTAAAAAAATACAAACTGCTTCTTGATTTCTATCTGCACATTTACAACTCCATGCTCTTCAGCAATCTTTAACAGAGGATGTAGGGAGGGAATAAAGCCTCAGACGAGTCTATTTCTGGCGTCTCTTATCAGGGTGTGTTTAAAGATATAAGATGCCAAGTGGTGCATACAGGGGCTAAAGCATGTGCATGCGAGAGAGAGAGAGAGAGAGAGATACGGAAGGTTAATAAGCCACACTGAAGAACTGCTTTCGGGAATGCAGTCACCATGACTAACTACAGAGGAGGGGATTTGACCTGAGCTAATTAAACCACACTCAGCCATAAAAATAATCTCTCGTAAATGACTACATTACAGCAAATATCCAAGTGTTCACTGGCCACTTTCTGGTTCAAGCTGTGTCTCACACCCTTCCCCTCATGAGCACTCCAGAAACACAAGCCCTTGATCCATGCACCGGGGATGCAGGGGTGAGCAGGGTCCCAATCCAACAGGGCGCCCTGGGCTCTGTGCCAAGCTGTACTGTATATATATCTGCACTAAAGTACTTCGTATGTCTGTTATACAGAAGATAAGATTGGGGATGTGGATGATATTTGCAGTGCCAGTCTAAACACAAAGTAGGGAATTGATTTCAATTTGTTCAAATCAACAACCCCTCCTAATTTCAGCAACCATAACTCATTTAAAGACACTGAGATCTAATTAATTCAATTCTATTTAATTTTATTTATGTAGAGCTTTTAACAATGGTCATTGTATCAAAGCAGCTTCACAAAATTAAAAGAAATAAAAGAAATCTAATGCTTGATTTGATCATTCATTAAAATTTCTGATTTGTATCTGCTTAATCATATGCATTGTGGGTAGAGATGAGGAAAAATTAATTCAGTTACATACTGCAATTTATGTAGCGCCAACACTGACTTCAAAATATATTTTAAAAATTTATTTTAAATTTATAAAAAGGAGGTAAAGCATGGTATTTCGTCTATAATCCTACAGGTGGTGCACTCTAAACTATTCACACACTGGCGTGTAGCACAGCATCCGGTGTAGTAGAAGTTTGTTTAGAATTCTGAAAATTCTGAGAAATACAAAATCAGAAAAAAACGGATATCGATTTGGGATACTTATAAAATCATGATACTTTGGAGACTTTGATGTGTCCGTATATTTTATATATATATAACTCCGCCAGAGTGTCTCTTTTACCCGGATAAAGGAGGAGGTTGGAATTGTGACATTAAAAATCTAATTAAATCTAATTATAACTAAAAAAACTAATTCTTAAAAAAAAAAAAAAAAAACAACCTAACATTAACTAATTAACACTGGCTTCTATGTTCCTTTTGTATTCTATTTATTTTTCTTTTCTTTATTATACAATTAACAAAAGCAAAACAACACCTCTAACACTAGCTTGTTCTATTCTTTTTCTATTCTATCTCATTTCATTTTATTACATAATAATAATAATAAGAAGAAGAATAATAATAAGAAGAATAATTAAAAACCTTGCTACATGCACTGTGTTAAGCTAACTGAGACTTGTTATAGCACTTGCATATCATTGCTCTTTTTTTTTAATCTTGCGTGCTTTAATTACAAATAAAAAAATAAAATACAAATTAAAAAAAGTTAATTTGTATAGTTCTAAATGTATTCACTTTCACTACTCACTTTTCGTCATGCCATTATGTAAAATACGCGATGACATCATTTAGCGACTTCTAGCGACTTTTAGGACAGCCAATGGCGACTTTCCTTACTGAGGAGTTGGCAACACTGAGGTAATGTGATATTGTATCAAATGGTCCCTGATGAGTCCTCTCCCTAATTGTGGGTAATTATTTAACTGCATAAAATGGATAATGCCACTGGTATAACAGAGCTTTTAAACCAAGGTACTGGGAAAATAAATGCTTTCAGAGACTTTATGGAGCAGTTATGGAGCGAACTACTTTCAGAGAGCCGTTAAAGTCTATTTCTAAAAATGCTTGTCCTACGTGTATTGACAGGACCATGTTTTTAGCTTTGACTCTTTAGACTTTTAAACTTTTTAGGAAAGTGTATTGACTTATTTGTTATTTTGTGTAGTCCAGAATAATAGTAGCAATTTTGGAAAGTTAAACTCATCAAAACATTGTGTGTGTGCAAATAGGAGACAGAAAAGAGAGAGAGAGAGAGAGAGAGAGAGAGAGAGAGAGAGAAAAGGCTGGAGAGAAAAGGTCAACATTAAATATAGCAAAATGCTTTCATGGTGTTTTATTACTTTAATATGGAGGGATATTTTTGAAAGTCATGCAGTTTGAACAAAATTAATTAAATCGCTTTTTCCGTGCTGTGATTTAATCATGCACCACTGATGGTACACAGTAAACATATATGAAACTTGGAAGGGAGAAAAACCAGATTTGTAAAAATCCATTAAATAAAGACTGCATCAAAATGTTTGTCTTTATCACATTGTACTGTGCTGGCTTATAGTATCTGCATTATTGTCAGAAATGAGAAAGGTATTGAGAATGAGAATGTGCACTTATACATAATTAGATTTATAGCAATACACTGTCCAGCTACAAAAGAAATTATATATATATATATATATATATATATATACACTACCGTTCAAAAGTTTGGGGTCACTTGCAAATTTCTTTGTTTTT